>CM056054.1:198734877-198849877 GCA_029574335.1 Rana kukunoris
TACAAGAGAGATCAAGTCTTTTCTGCAAGAGCTCACAAGCATAGAGATGTATATTAGGGTGACCAGACAGACCCGGTTTCCGGGGACAGTCCCCGGATTGAGCACACTGTCCCGGACCAAGTCTGTCCCCAGTTTTGTCCCCGGATTGGATTTGAACAGGGGCTGGGGCAATTTCAAAAACAGAAAAAAAAAATACACACCCCTGCTCCACCGCTCCTACTTGTTTAGGGGGTGTATTTTTTCCATTATCTGTGCCTCTTTCTGATGATCATGTGCTGGTCGGAGCGGAGGGAATATTTCTTCAGTTTCGGGTGCATGCCCATTCAGCTCCGCTCACATGTTCTTCTGCCTTGGCTCAAATTCTGGCCAGCCGCCTGCCTGCCTATCTCCTTGCCTTCCCCAGCAAAGTGATCTTCCTCTGCTCCCCACCCAGTAGTAGCCGGGGCCCAGAGAGTAAGGCTGCATTCACACCTGAGCGACGGTCGTTTGGTCGTTTTTTGGGCGTTTTTTTCCAGCGTTTTGTCGCGCGTATTCATGCTTATTTGCGCGTTTGCATACAGTGTTGTCCGACGTTTTTGTACTTTGACATTTTTTATTTTAGCCAATAGGAAAAATGATCATCTTTTCATCACTTGTTGCTATGTTGGTAGATTTGTTTAATCTTCTGCCTGGGTGAAAAGTTCTATTGATTAAAGCGACAAAACGCCTGTAGCAAACGCTCGTTGTCGCGCTAGTCGCTTGAATCGAGCGTTTCCATTACTTTCTATGGGAAATGGAAACGCTCAAATACGCCCAAATCGCGCGATTTGCGCGACAAAAAAGGGTCCGGAACTTTTTTTGACTACAGGCGACGGGCGACAGGCGCATCAGCGTGCAGATGTGAACCATCCCCATTGCCTTTAATGTATTTTCGTCCCTCTGGCGTTTGTGAGCGTCGCGCTACAGGCGACAAAACGCCAAGGTGTGAATGGGCCCTAAGAGTTGATGGGCTGTGAAGTGGACGATGCGCAGAGAGTCGCCGATTGTTGCCATTACTAGTAAAAAAAAAAAAATTCCCCGGATTTCATTTTAAAAATCTGGTCACCTTAATGTATATACAGGGCTGTATTTTGTAAATACAATCAATGTTCTATATGATAATTATCTATCTCTCCTTATGTGGAGCAAACAGACTGGTAGAGTTTTTAGAGTTCTTGGATCATTAACATGTTTGGTGTTGCATAATCACTCTAAAACCAGATTGTCTCTTTAACAGCTGACTGCAATGAGGGATGTGAACCTCAGGGTGGTGCTAAAGAGTCCAACAAGGATCTCCAGGAGGACAAAGTGACTTCTGATATAACAGATCAGGAGGCTGAAAACCATAATGTGACAGCTGACAACAGTCTACTGGAGTCTTCACTTACAGAGAACTCTGCTACATCAGGTACACGGTTATTTTTATTTTATTTTCTTCCAAGGTAAAACAGTTGCAGGTTTAAACAGTTTTATCTAAGGCTCCATTCACACCTATGCATGTTGCTTCTGAGCATTTCTGCAGTGTTTTTTTTGCTGTGCTTTCCACGTTTTTGGAAATGCTTTTTTGATGTTGTTTTGATGCGTTTTGCATTTTTTGTTTTTATTTAGGCTGTCTGTTGTTGGACAGATAAAATATTGCAAAACATAAGAAAAATGCGCTTAAAATGCACTACATGCTTTTCTAGTGTCTCCATTGATGTCTATTGAACCAAAAAAGCAGTGTTTTGCATTTAAAAAAGTCCCTGACCCTTTCCAAAAACACAGAGGCACAACAATGCATGGATGTGAATGTGTTCCATAGGAAGTCATGTTAAAAAAACATGTGTTTCAAGAAGATTGACAAGACCCTGAAACTGAGCTGCAGCTAGGGTGACCACATTTCCAAACTACCATTCAGGGACACCATCCCTTCCCAAAAATCAGCTTGTGCTGTAACGAATCACAGCACAGTGATTAGAGAAATCATAAATCCCACCTCTTGTGTCCAATCACAAGCAGGGGGCGGGATTGTGCTCCTCCAGGCATTCCCGGCCAGGACAAGTACTGTCAGTGAGTAAGCCGTGATGTGACGGCCTTTTTTGGAGGTATCAGATTGGCCCGGGGGGTGGCTGTGTCAGTTTCATTCCGGGACACTGTATTGTCCTGAAATGAAGGTGCCCGGGACAGACCTGCAAAATGTGGGAATTCGGGACACGTGGTCACCTTAGCTGCAGCACGGTGGCCAAGACCATACAGCGGTTTAACAGGACAGGTTCCACTCAGAACAGGCCTCATCATTGTCAACCAAGTTGAATGCACTTGCTCAGCGTCATATCCAGAGGTTGTCTTTGGGAAATAGACATATGAGTGCTGCCAGCGCTGCTGCAGAGGTTGAAGGGGTGGGGGGTTAGCTTGTCAGTACTCAGACCATATGCCGCACACTGCACCAAATTGGTCTGCATGACTGTCGTCCTAGAAGCAAGCCTCTTCTAAAGATGATGCACAAGAAAACCCGCAAACAGTTTGCTGAAGATAAACTTGTTTGGGTAATAAACTACCGACCAACCTATGGCTTTTTGGTGCACATATGGGAATTAAACTTCCCTCGCACTTACCTCCCACAATGAAAGTATCCATTTCTACATGGCTTAAGATTTTGAATTCTGTGACCTCTCCTGATACAACAATAACGGTAGACATTCCCTTTAAAACACTGCATCTTATAATGTATCACTCATCACTTAGTCTTTGGAGCGAACAAGGCGTGGAATCTATTTGTGACCTTTATGATAAAGGGACGATTAAACCATTCCAAACCATCCAGTCTGAGTTTAATATACCCCAACATTGTAATGCTCATTATAGACAAATAGCAAAACGTTTATGTAAATTGAATACCAAAAACGTTTGCCTACATAAATCAGTCTGGACCTTTCTCTCTTTCTAGTTTCTCTCTACTAGTACTGAACCAAAGAAAAAAGGTATTACCTTTTTTTACAACCTACTTCAGGACAAAAAAAGGATTTTTAATAACAGCTTACCTGTAAAATCCTTTTCTTGAAGTACATCACGGGACACAGAGCGCATAGTCATTACATATGGGTTATATGGGTACCTTCAGGTGTGGACACTGGTGTAATCAACTTCACAGGAAGTTCCTCCCTATATAACCCCCTCCCACTGAGAGTGCTTTAGTTTTGTAGCAAGCAATTTCTCTGAGGTTACACAATGTTCCCCAAAAAGAGGGGTGGGAGCTCTGTGTCCCGTGATGTACTTCAAGAAAAGGATTTTACAGGTAAGCTGTTATTAAAAATCCTTTTTTCTTTATCGTACATCACGGGACACAGAGCGCATAGTCATTACATATGGGATGTCCCAAAGCAATGCTCCATGAAGGGAGGGAGACCGTAAGGCCAAAAAATAGCCAAACAGAAAATATATCAGGAGGTAAAAAATAGCTCCACCAACAGAAAAAAACAAGGGGGCGTGAACCGGGCCAGAGGATTCTATACTGCTGCCCGTAGGACCGCCTGCCCAAATGCTGCGTCCGTAGCCTTTGCGACGTCCAACTTATAAAATTTAGTAAACGTATGTACGGAAGACCAGGTTGCCGCTTTGCAAACCTGTGCCATAGAGATCTGATGGTGTGCCGCCCAGGAGGCACTCATGGCCCTCGTAGAATGGGCTTTAACTGATAAGGGAGGTGGAACGCGCTTCAGACCATAGGCCTGAAAAATCAGCTGCTTAATCCACCTAGCCAAGGAAGACTTGGCAGCCGGCTGACCCTTCTTGGGGCCATCCGGGAGAACGAAAAGCACCTCTGTTTTCCGAATCTTTTCTGTAGCCTTGAGATAGACCCTCATGGCTCGGACCACGTCCAAAGTATGAAGCAGTCTTTCCTCTCTGGACTGGGGAGTAGGAAAGAAGGATGGTAGGACTAGGTCCTGATTCAAGTGAAAACTGGATATGACCTTAGGAAGGAAAGAAGGCTGAGGCCGCAGAACCACTCTGTCCTTATGCAGAATCAGGTACGGTTCCCTGCAAGACAAGGCTGCCAGCTCGGAGACTCTTCTGGCCGAAGCCATAGCCACCAAGAAAACCAACTTTCGGGTTAGCAGCACAAGAGGGATTTCTTTCAGAGGTTCAAACGGCTGTCTTTGTAAAGCTGACAAGACCAGATTTAAATTCCAGGGGCAGAGGGGAGCTCTAATCGGGGGATTTACATGCAAGACCCCCTGCAAGAAGGTTTTTACAAGCGAATGCGTGGCCAAAGGCCTTTGAAACCATATCGCTAAGGCAGACACCTGCCCCTTTAGAGTACTAAGAGCTAACCCCTTGTCAACGCCAACCTGTAGGAATCGCAAGATCCTGTCAATAAAAAACTTGCGAGGATGCCCTCCTTGAGACTCGCACCACTCCACATTGGTCTTCCAGACTCTGTAATAGATATTTCTAGAAACTGGTTTTCTAGCTTGAATTAGCATAGATATGACCTGGGCTGAGAGGCCCCTGCCCTTAAGAATTAGGGATTCAGCCGCCAAGCCATCAAATTTAGCTGCTGTGAAGCAGGGTGGTAGATCGGGCCCTGAGACAGCAGATCTGGGCGCAGGGGGAGTGGCCACGGTGCCCCTACTGACATCCTCACGATGTGTGCGTACCAAGTCCTTCTGGGCCAGGCTGGGGCCACCAGGATCACCGGCCTGCGCTCCACCCTGATCCTTCGTAGAAGGCGGGGAATCATCTGTAGTGGAGGGAACGCATACAGGAGAGAAAACTGGTGCCAGGGGCAAACCAACGCATCGGTCCCGTAGGCCGAGGGGTCCCTGGCTCGGGATACGAATTTGTCCAATTTCTTGTTGAATCTTGTTGCCATGATGTCCACATCGGGAACTCCGAATCTTTGGCAAATCTCTTGGAATACCTGGGGGTGAAGAGACCACTCTCCCGGGAGTAACTGTTGACGACTCAAAAAATCTGCTTGAGAATTGTCTATCCCTGGGATGAACACTGCTGAGATGCAGGGTACATGGGCTTCGGCCCATGAAAAAATCAGGTTTACTTCCCTTTGAGCCGCTAGGCTCCTTGTGCCCCCCTGGTGGTTTATGTATGCCACCGCCGTGGCATTGTCGGACTGTATCCTTACTGGCAGACCCTGCAGGGGGAGAGTCCAGGCGACCAGGGCCAACCGAGCAGCTCTGATCTCTAGGACATTGATGGGAAGCAGACTTTCTGCCTCTGACCACTGTCCCTGCTGGGTCCGTTTTCCTAAGATTGCCCCCCAACCTGTTAGGCTGGCATCTGTGGTTACTATTTTCCACGAGATGGGGCAAAAGGTTTTCCCTTTTGATAATTTTTGAGGGATCAGCCACCAGTACAGGCTGCGCCTGACTCCTGGGGAAAGAACTAATGGACGGTCTAATGCCTGTATGGACTTGTTCCAAGCAGAGAGAATAGCTGCCTGCAGAATTCTGGTATGGATCTGGGCATAGGGCGCTGCTTCGAAGGCGGCCACCATCTTTCCCAGCAGTCGCATGCATAGGCGAATAGTCGGCTTCTTTTTGCCTAAGACTATTTGAATCGTTTGAATCAACGACCTGATCTTCTCTTGAGGTAAAAATACCCTCTGGCATTATGTATCTAACCGAAAGCCTAGATATTCCAACTGTCTTGTGGGTTGTAACCTTGATTTTTCTTGGTTCACAATCCACCCGAACTCTTCTAGATGCCGCACTGTGCGGACTACTGCATGATTGAGGTTGGAAGCTGATCTGTCGATAACCTGGGGGATTTTCCAGGTATGCCAGGACCAAGATGCCTTCTGTCCTTAGGACGGCTAGCACCGGGGCTAACACCTTTGTGAATACCCGTGGAGCTGTTGCCAACCCGAAAGGGAGGGCTACGAACTGGTAATGACTTTGATTTATCGTAAAACGAAGAAACTTGTGATGTGCTGGGTAAATCGGCACATGCAGATATGCATCCTTTATGTCTATAGATGCTAGGAAGTCACCCTGATGCAGGCTGGTTGTCACTGAACGTATGGAGTCCATACGAAAGGTCTGAATCCTTAGAAATCGATTTAGGCGTTTGAGGTCTAATATAGGCCTGACGTCGCCATTGGGTTTTGGTATAACAAAAAGGTTGGAGTAGAATCCCAGACCCCTTTCTTGGGTTGGTACTTCTACAATTACTCCTTGGAGCAAGAGGCGATCCAACGCCTTTACGAGAGAGGCCCTCTTTAACGGGTCGCTTGGAAGACTTGACCCCTGAAAATGAGGAGGGGGGATTTCTCGAAACTCTAGTTTGTAGCCTGAGGCTACATATTCCTCTTCCATAGGGTAGAGAATAGAGAATCTTTTAGGAGGGACAAAGATTCTATCAGGTCGAGCCCAATCCTGGTAAATCACGTTCCGCAGAAGGGGGTGCATTGGAAAAGACGCACAAGTTAATGGAGCCTTTAAAGAACCCAATGAGGATACCTCCGGGGCTACTAGTTTTGGCACTGGAAGTTTAAAGGCAGTGCGAACCATATCTGTCAAAGACTGGATCCACAGGCTCTCCGCTTGAGAGGCCGAAAAATATTCATCTATAGTGGAATTTTCCCTGTCTGAACCGTCGGGACTTGGGTCTGCCTGATCCCCTTGTGGGTTCCGTTCCTCTGAAGAGGAGACCTCCGCATCTGAAAACCCCACACTGGGTGAGGGGGATCTAGCCCGCTTGCTACTTGGGCAAGGACGGGAAAACAACGCAGTTAACCTTTTCTCTAGCCCACTCATGGTGGCTGCTAGCATTTCTTCCGTCACGTAAACGGGAATGGGTGGATCGGGGGCCGCCTCTGCCCCCAGCACCCCCAATGGCTCTTGTATTATGCCACTCGGTGTCCTAACTGGCGAGGGTGGGGCCGTATAAGCCTGGCCCAAATCCTCTGACCCCGATGGAGACCCTTTTTGCTTTTTGGCACCTTTAGCAGCCTTGGCTGGTCCAGATCCCTTTGGAGCCATTGTACAACCTTGGGTCACCCCTATAGCCAACACCTGACTGTTGTAGCTAGGAGTAACCAATATGAGGGCAGGTATGAGGAAAATGAAAAATAACTAATTTCTCTCTTTTTCCTTTTTTTTTTTTTTTTTTTTCCAAAAAAAATTTTTTTTTTTTTTTTACCCGCCTGGGAGGTGGCAATACTGAGGAAACCTGTGAGTATTGACACACCAATGCCCGTTAGCCGGAGTCCAAGGTAGACTCAGATACTGCTGGATCTAAGGCTGAGTCCCTTTAAGCAAAAAACTTCCTTTTTTTTTTTACCCGCCTGGGAGGTGGCAATACTGAGGAAACCTGTGAGTATTGACACACCAATGCCCGTTAGCCGGAGTCCAAGGTAGACTCAGATACTGCTGGATCTAAGGCTGAGTCCCTTTAAGCAAAAAACTTCCTTTTTTTTTTTTTTCTGGTCAATAGTGGACCTAAGTCCTAGACCTGAAGATCCACCAAACCGCCACTAGGTGTCCCTGTGTGGCCAAAAGACCCAGCTGCACGCTCTGTATCCTTTCTTCCTCTGCCTCCAGGAGGGAAAGACCAGCCAGAGAAAAAGTTTTCCCTTTAAACAGACCCTGACGCTGCTGGCCCGCCCCCCCGACGCACGCCGACGCTATAAAAGGCGGCGTGCACACGCGCACACGCGCGCACAATCGCGCACACCACGCTGAAACCACATGGAGGAAGCAGAGCAGAGGAACAACATGGACCAGCGTTATGCAGCACCAACAGACACCAGGTAAGCACTAATCTTATTGTAGTGCACACACAGCGAGGAAGCTGTCCCCATGGGCTTCCTAAGAAACAGGAGTTTTTACCAGCAATTTCCTCTTTAAAACATGTGGGGTTGCAGTATCAGTGTTAACAGGCAGACCTGGGGTGAGTAGCAAATACATAACTTACACAAGTATACATATATCTACATGTTATCTGGGTAAACATTAGTGTCCCATCCTGCCTCAACAGACATAGTGGAGATAGTGGCTGATGCACAAGCATACTGTTAGCCAACCCAGAACCCCCAGGGGGATACCTACTGTCGAACCAAGTCCCGCAGGTTCCCTCTTACCTGCTCCACGCCGCAGGGTATTGCAAAATGCAAGAGGCCCAATCTTCCCCCATCTCCGTGGGTATTGTCTTGGACCTTCAGGGACCGGGGTCCTGTGTTAAGGAACCCACACCCCTGGACCTATATAGCATCCTGGCATCAGTAGCGTTTAGTTCTTGGAAGAGACTAAGGCACTGGAGCCCAGAATCCAGCCCTCCAAGGAGAGGCATTATAGGCAAAACCCCACTCCAGCAGGGCCCGGGTACCGTACACCTTGGCTCTGAAGCACTTCGGACGGATCCGGCTAGCTATCCTGGGTCCCGAGACCTCCGAGGGACAGCTAGACGTGACCAACACCTAAGACACTGGCGAAAAAACTGAAGCACTCTCAGTGGGAGGGGGTTATATAGGGAGGAACTTCCTGTGAAGTTGATTACACCAGTGTCCACACCTGAAGGTACCCATATAACCCATATGTAATGACTATGCGCTCTGTGTCCCGTGATGTACGATAAAGAAAAAATATTTTCAAAAACCCCATCACATCTACAATGGGAAAAAGACTTGGAGTGTTCTTACACTGATTACCAATGGCACATGGCTTGCAAAATAAACCAATCAACCTCTAAATGTGCATCACTATGGGAACTCTCAGTAAAGATCACTCTGAGGTGGTATTATACTCCAGATGTACTATCTAAATTTAGTCATCAGCAATCTAACCAATGCTGGAGACTGTGCGGAAAGAAAGGGGACTTGCTCCATATTTTATGGAGCTGTCCCATGCTTACTAAATATTGGACAGAAATATTTGGTATAATTTCGGCTTTAACTGGTTCATGGATAGATCCCAACCCTGGTTTAGCTTTACTGTCCTTGGGTATTGATGACATTCCTGCTGTTCTCAGGAATTCTATCAACCATTTACTTCTGGCCGCAAGGCTCTCAATCACTAGAAAATGGAAGGACTCTTGTCCTCCCTCTACTATTGAAGCCATTGATTTGACCAATCTCCACTTCACGTATGAACGTATGATGGCCATTTCAATGAATAATCTTTACAAAAATGATGTTTCCTGGGCCCCATGGAAAAACTGGTATGAACTTGGGGTATGGTAGCTCTCGACTGAACCCTTTTCAACATTTCTCAATGTCCTGGTTCATTACATGATACTTTGTGTCCGGATGATACTGATTTCTCACGTGTTCTTTAGATTAGATTTCTTTTGATTGAGTTTACTTTGCTAACATTATAACATTATACTCTGACCATTTCTAATACTGATACTTCTCTACATGATAAGTTAATTATCTAATTTATGCTTTGTTTACATACTTTCCATGTTTTACTACTTATATACGACTACTTGATCTATCAGAATTTATAAATGTCACGTACTTCTTACGCTATTTATTGTTACATTATATACTTATACTATGACAATGCTTTGTAACATATATGACTTAATATTTTTAAAATTCAATAAAAACTATTGAAAGTGCGCACTCGGGCGTCTCTTATGGAAGAATTGGGCAAGCGCTCCAGGAGACGCTACATCCTTGGACAGAGGATCTTCTATGAGCAGGGTAACAAATGCGGGCGTTTGTTGGCGCGCACGGTGCAAAACTCTAAACCCACGTCCACAATTCACCATTTACAGGGTTCGGGTGGCGTCCACCTGGTGAGGAATGGGGACATCGCCAAGGAATTTGAGAATTTCTACTCCAAACTGTATAATCTCCGTCCCCTTGATCCTTCCCAGTCTAAAACTGCCTTACGGTCTGACCAAATCAAGGCATTTCTTGCCCAGTACAGCCCCAAGCCAATTTCCCCTCAACAATCTTTGGATTTAGATGGCCCCATACTAGCGTCGGAAGTAGATCTGGCAATCAAACAGATGAAGGCGGGGAAGGCCCCGGGTCCGGACGGCTTTTCCCTCCAGTATTACAAGTCATTCAAGGAAACACTAGCCGCGAGACTCCTGGCCATATTTAATGCCCTCGCTGATCCCAAAAATAAACCCGACGCTATGCTGGCGGCTCACATCGCGGTGATCCCTAAGGAGGGCAAAGATCCCTCCTCGGTGGCTAATTACCGCCCGATATCACTCTTAAATGTGGATATCAAGATATACGCTAAAGTTCTTGCTAATAGGTTGGCCCCTTTGGTTCCCGGTCTTGTCTCGGGGGACCAGGTTGGCTTTGTCCCTGGTCGTGAGGCCAGGGACAACACCATTCGCACCCTGAATCTACATCATTGGCTCACGACCTCCAAAACGCAAGGCTTCCTCCTCTCACTAGATGCTGAGAAGGCGTTCGACAGAGTGGCCTGGGACTACATGCAGGAGGTACTCAGGGCCTTGGGCTTAGGTGCCCGTATGCTGTCACGTATCTTAGCCCTGTATGCTGGTCCCACGGCCGCGGTTAGAGTCAATGGCCACCTGTCGGACGCCTTTCCCATCAGCAATGGCACTCGCCAGGGATGCCCCCTGTCACCCCTGATATACATCCTCTCTCTGGAGCCCCTCCTCAACAGGTTAAGAGATAACCCGGATATCCCGGGAATTAGTGTAGGGGGTAGGGAATATAAAGTCGCCGCCTTTGCGGATGATGTTCTCCTCTCCCTGCGGCTCCCCAGGATCTCCTTACCCAACCTTCTTAAAGACCTTGACCATTTTGGCACCCTTTCGAACCTCAAAATAAACCACTCGAAGTCTCAGGCGTTGAACGTCTCCCTCCCCCCTCAGGAAGTGACACACTGCCAGACTTCTTTCCCTTTTAAGTGGGCGCATGACTCACTAACCTATCTGGGCATTCAAATCCCTTCCAACCTAGCACACCTATACTCCAAAAATTTCCATCCTGCCCTCCAGCAGACGCAGAAAAGCTTTAAAGATTGGATGGGCTTGAATGTATCCTGGTTCGGCAGGTCGGCCCTGGTTAAAATGATAATCCTACCCCGCTTACTCTATCTAATGCAATCGGTACCCATTTCCTTACCCCCGGGCTTCTTTACATCATTTAGGAGAGCCTGCTCCACTTTCCTTTGGAGAGGTTCTCAGCCCCGCATAAAGTTCTCCCGCCTTACCTTACCTAAATCTGGTGGTGGCATTGGCCTTCCAGATCTTCAAAAGTACTATAACGCTTGCCATCTCACGAGGATTGCGGATTGGAACATACACTCTTCTAAGAAACTATGGGTCCTTCTCGAGATGAGTTTCTCGCAAAGCCCCCTTCACTTGCTTCCATGGTGGCCTTCTAAGAATTGGCCTCACTCTCTGTTAGCCCACCCACTCATTTACCCCTCACTCCTCGCATTTAAAAAGGCCTCGGCGCTGGGCCATCCGTCTCCCCACCCAAATCCCCTTACGTCCTTGCGGGGAAACCCGGACTTTCAACCAGGCTTATCGGCAGATTTTTTAAGCCAGGAGTGGCCCTTCGAGGACGTGCTGGCCCTTCAGTTTTACTCCTCTGGTCGGCTTTTGTCCTTTGAAGCGGTACAATCTCTCTCTAAGACGGCCTCCTTATCATTCTGGACTTACAGGCAGATCCGGCACTTCCTCACGTCCACTCCCGATCAATCACTTTGGTCGCGGCAACTTACGCCCTTTGAATCCCTGTGCCACCGTAAAAAAACACAAAGGCATTTAATTTCACTTCTGTACACCCTTTTAGCGGGCGGTCCTCCATGCATCCCCATCCCGACACAAACTTCGTGGAATAGAGATCTTCAAACAGACCTGTCAGGGGAGGACTGGCACACCATTTGTGAATACGCCCACAAGGGTTCCTTGAACGTGGCCATCCAAGAGAATGGCTACAAAATAATCACTAAATGGTACAGGACCCCGTCGCGCCTACACAAATTCTCCCCTAATATTCCCGACACTTGCTGGAGATGCGGCAGGGGCGTGGGAACTATGCTTCATGTGTGGTGGGAGTGTGGGGCTCTCCAGCCTTTCTGGAAGGAGGTTCATGACCTCATTTCACATGTTACGACCTATGTATTAGACTACACCCCATCTCAGTACCTACTCCACCACACGTCACTCCCTAAAAAAGATTATTTTAAGTCCCTGGCCATGCACATGGTCAACGCTGCTAGACTTTGCATTCCCAGACACTGGCGCTCCACCACCGCTCCTACTGTTAGAGAGTGGCTTGCACAAATTTCCTCAATAAAAGAAATGGAAGAACTGATTTACATTTCACAAGACAGAATCCACAAATTTTCCTTTACTTGGGCCTGCTGGAACCACTTTGTAACCACTGACCGTTACCGCCAATGGATCCCTTGAGCCACCAGGGGCGGCGACTTCTCATCCGTACCTTATGGGGGGGCCCTGGGGGGGGGGCGCTGGGAGCGGATCCACTCTTGTCCCCCCTCTATCCTCCCTTCTCAGTATGCCTGTCCGTTCTTTCCCTCCTCCCCCCTCCCCGCTCTCTCCCCCATCCCCCCCATCCCTCCCTCTCCTTCCTTTTACCCCGTATCTCTCTCCCCCTGTTTTACTCTCCCTCCCATTCTTTCTTAATCTCTCTTCCTCTCTCTCTCTCTTTTCTCCCCTTCTCTCCCTCTTCTCTCCTTCCTCTTTTGTTGAGTGACCATAGGCTTGCCATGATACACTATCTCTTGCTTATATGACCTTGATCGGTACCCTGCTCCTTTCTCCCCCCTGGCACCAGAGTGGGGAGGGGAATTTGGGGGGAGGGGAAAACTGCAATCACGATCCTCCGCCCTCTGTCGCTTCATTACACTACGTGTACCTTAATTCGGGTCTGGAAATTTCATTTATTGTTATGTTACACTGTATCATGTAGCGTACCCTTTTTTGTAACCTTGTGTCACTCCTTGTTATGTGATAATTCTTATGTCGTTTTTCTTCTTTGTATTCTGCATCTTGACTTAATAAAACTTTTATGGAAAAAAAAAAAAAAAACTATTGAAAGAAAAAGATAAAATTGTTTGGTTTAGATGTTGTCAAGCTTGTGTGGCGGCAACTAAGTGAGGAGTACAAAGACAAGTGTGTCTTGTCTACAGTCACGCACAGGGATGGACTGAGACCAAAATTTGGCCCTGGACTTTATCCAGACCGGCCCAATTTATGTTTGCAAACAAGAACAAAAACAGTATACAAACTATACGCAATTGTGCAAAAAAAGTAGCATAACAAAAGGAGTCCTCACTCACCTCTTTTATTATTTCACTTATTCTCCTCTGTATTTTCCTCATTCTTCTCACATCACTGCATGAAGTGGAGGGCGAGCTGCGCAGCCATTACTTTGACAGGCTGTCACTGAAACCGGCCCACTGAGCCATCGGCCAACCGGGAAACTCCCTGTAGTCCCTATGGCCAGTCCATGCCTGGTCACGCACAGTGGTGAAAGTGTCATGTCTGGGGCTGCATAAGTGCTGCCGGCACTGGGGAGATACAGTTAGTTCATTGAGGGAACCATGAATGCCAACATGTACTGTGACATACTGAAGCCGAGCATGATCCCTTCCCATCAGAGAATGGACCGCAGGGCAGTATTTTTAGAGTTCTTGGATCCCAAACATGTTTGGTGTTGCATAATCACTCTAAAACCAGATTGTCTCTTTAACAGCTGACTGCAATGAGGGATGTGAACCTCAGGGTGGTGCTAAAGAGTCCAAAAAGGATCTCCAGGAGGACAAAGTGACTTCTGATATAACAGATCAGGAGGCTGAAAACCACAATGTGACAGCTGACAACAGTCTACTGGAGTCTTCACTTACAGAGAACTCTGCTACATCAGGTACACGGTTATTTTGGGGAATTTTTTCTTCCGAGGTAAAACAGTTGCAGGTTCCACATATTCATCTAAGGCTCCATTCACACCTATGCATGTTGCTTCTGAGCATTTCTGCACTGATTTTTTTATTTTTTTTGCTGTGCTTTCCAAGTTTTTGGGCACTCAGTTTTGATGTTTTTTTAATGCATTTTGCGTATTTTTTTTTCCTTTCTATTCAGCCTGTTTGTTGTTGGGTAGATTAAATATTGCAAAACATGAGAAAAATGCGCTTAAAACATACTACATGCTTTTCTACAGTGTCTCCATTGATGTCTATTGAACCAAAAAAGCAGCGTTTCCATTTAAAAAAGTCCCTGACTAGGGTGACCACGTGTCCCGGATTGCCCAGGACAGTCCCGCGTTTTGCAGGTCTGTCCTGGGCACCTTCATTCCAGGACAATACAGTGTTCAGAAATTAAGCGGATACAGCCACCCCCCCCCCCCCCCCCCCCGGGCCAATCTGATGCCCCCAAAAAGGCCGCTACCTTACTGCTTTACTCATCGACTGTACTTGTCCTGGCCAGGAATTCCTGGAGAAGCACAATACCCGCCCCCTGCTTGTGATTGGAGAAATCATAAATCCCGCCTCCTGTGTCCAATCACTGTGCTGTGATTCGTTACAGCACAAGCTGATTTTTGGGAAGGGGCTGTCCTTGAAAAGTAGTTTGGAAATGTGGTCACCCTATCCCCGACGTTTTCCAAAAACGGAGGCACAAAAATGCATGGATGTGAATGTGTTCCATAGGAACTTATGTTAAAAATGTCCTGCATTTCTCCAAAAATCCTAAAAAAAAACCTCATTGGTGTGAATGGAGTCTTAGTGCATCCAACATAAATATAGTACATTATAGCAATATCTTGTGATAAAATAAAATATGGAAATGTCTCTAAAACCTAACTATGGGCACAAAAATGTGCATTTAAATATATTCCTCAATGGCAACAAAGCATATAGAATCTAGATCTACCAAATGCATTTGCAAAGCCAGTTATTACCTTAGAAAAGTAGTGGTGACATCATCACTGCGTTACAAATAGCCTGCAAAATAAAAAGGGTTTCAATCAAGGTTTCATAAACTTAAAGTGGAGTTCCACCCATTTTTTTATGTTTGTCTGTGCTGCATGCCATAATCTCATAGTGTTCAGAATGGACAATTCTTATTTATTTTGTTGCTTGTAAAATCCTTTATTTGGTAGTCCTTCATTACTTCCTCCTCCTTATTAGCCTAGGCCAGTGATGGCAAACCTTGGCACCCCAGATGTTTTGGAACTACATTTCCCATGATGCTCAACTACACTGCAGAGTGCATGAGCATCATGGGAAGTGTAGTTCCAAAACATCTGGGGTGCCAAGGTTTGCCATCACTGGCCTAGGCTATTAAGTCACATGGCTATTTGCAAGGGTTTCTGGGATAGGCATCATGTTTCCCAGTAGTCCTTGCAAACCTGACTGAAACCTATTACATTGCTTGTGCAGCACTGAGCATGTGCGAGATATGCAAAGCTGAAATCCAGGAAGTCATACAGTCTGGCTTCATGATGCCCACACTTAAGATGGCCACGGTCTATTTCTAGATTATAAACTCTAAATGCTGTAACAACCTAACAAGACGGACCTTAGTTTACAGACTAACTTTACTAGAATACATTAAGCTTGTGTATTACAGGGGTATTTAAATTTAAAAAGTGAAATCGTGGGTGGAACTCCCCTTTAAAAATGCACATCAATATGTATCAGCTTGTGTAGATGTGTGCATTATAATAAGTATGATGTAAGTGACTTCAGAAAGGTAGTAGAGAATTACCTATATTGAACAGCAGATGGTGCTATTGTCAAAGTTTTCAAAAGGATGGCATTGTGTCGCCACACATCTCTGGATTTAAGAGGAAAAACTGATACATTTATTTTGCATAAACTAGACAAAATTCTCATACTTGGCATTATTAATCCCGTCTAATGCCCTCTTTGGTCTATTTTATTGGATTCCTGGGGTAAACGTGAACACCTGAGTAATCATCAGACGTATTATGGTAAGCATACGCTGGCTTGGCGCACATGGTTGTTGGGTTTTTGTGCTCCATACAAAATCGTGACAAAAAAGGATGTAGTGCTTACTATGACAACAAGGGAATCTATTGTTCTCCATCCATTTTTTTTATTTTTTTTTGTCCTTTCAGTTTTAGACATGATCCGACCACTGATCCGACCATTCATGACACCCCCTAACATCCGATCCGCTTAAAACAGATGGTGGGACATCGGTTCCCCACCATGATTGGATCAGATGACCGTCGGATGGAAATGGACAGGCGATCTGTTTCCATTCGACAGCCTGTAGAGGACAGCGAGTGCAGAAAGGGGCCTTACCCCCTATGCATGTTATGCATGTAAGACAAGGCCTTTACATTTAGGTATGCCCGTGTGAATGAGGCCATAATACAAAACCTGCAACAACAAGGGATCAATTCTGCTAGGTCTTTCTATCTACTAAAGAAACCTGACATAAAGAGGCGTATTTACTAAGGCCCCTTTCACACTGAGGAGTTTTTCAGGCGGTACAGCGCTAAAAATCACGCTGCTATACTGCCTGAAAAACTCCTGCCTAGCCTTCTCAATGTGAAAGCCGGAGGGCTTTCATACTGAGGCGATGCGCTGGCAGGAGAGAAAAAAATCTCCTGCAAGCAGCATCTTTGGAGCGGTGAGAGGAGCAGTATGTATAAACAATGGGAAACCGCGGTAATACCGCCCGAAATGCGCCTCTGTGGGCGGTATTAACCCTTTATTGGCCGCTAGCAGGGGTAAATACCACACCGCTAGCGGCCGAATCCCGCGGCAAATCTGCTGCTAAAAAGACCCCTTTCACACTGAAGCATTTTTACAGCGTTTTAGCGTTTAAAATAGTGCTCTTAAAACGCTCATAAAACACTGTCTATGCATCTCAATGGACCCTTTCACACTGAGTCCTGCAAGCAGCATCTTTGGAGCAGCTTTTGGGCGCTGAAAAAAAACGCTCCAAAAACGCCCCTCTCCATTTAAATGAATTGAGAGCGCTGTGAGAACGCATTACCCTTTCACACTGAGGTGTTGCACTGGCGGGGCGTTGAGAAAAGTCCTGCAAGCAGCATCTTTGGAGCAGCTTTTGGGCGCTGAAAAAAAACGCTCCAAAAACACCCCTCTCCATTGAAATGAATTGAGAGCGCTGTGAGAACGCATTACCCTTTCACACTGAGGTGTTGCACTGGCGAGGTGTTGAGAAAAGTCCTGCAAGCAGCATCTTTGGAGCAGCTTTTAGGCGCTGAATTTTTTTTTCAAAAACGCCCCTCTCCATTGAAATGAATTGAAAAAATGCTGTAAAAACTCCTTACACTTTCACACTGAGGCAGTGCAAAAACTCCTTAAAACGTTAGGGTCTTAGCGGTGCTTTACCAGCACATTGGGATTGCAGATGAGGCTTCGCTCGAATAACTCTGTAATAAAGCTGTAATAAAGCTGTAATAAAGCTGTAATAACGCTGTAATAACGCTGTAATAACGCTGTAATAACGCTGTAATAACGCTCGAATAATGCTCGAAAAATGTTGCATTGTAAAAGGGGCCTAAGAGTTAACAATCTTCATACAGTATGTACAAAACAGTGTAGCGCTTGATTATAGGTCACAATTGGTCACTAACACTTTGGGTGTTTTTGTGTTTCCAATATGTTTATTGACTTTTTTTTTTAATACATCACATATTACAATAAAATAAGTTATAAACATATAATCTTCTGTTATCTCGGTTACATCACAAGACATCATATTAGGTTAAAATCTTAAAGGGGATTTCCACCCACAATTTCACTTTTTAAATATAAATACCCCTGTAATACACAAGCTTAATGTATTCTAGTAAAGTTAGTCTGTAAACTAAGGCCCGTTTTGTTGGGTTGTTACAGCATTTAGATACTTTATAAAATAGAAAGAGGCCGTGGCCATCTTAAGTGTGGGCATCACAAACCCAGACTGTATGACTTCCTGGATTTCAGCTTTGCATATCTCGCACATGCTCAGTGCTGCACAAGCGATGTAATAGGTTTCAGTCAGGTTTGCAAGGACTACTGGGAAACATGATGCCTATCCCAGAAACCCTTGCGAATAGCCATGTGACTTAATAGCCTAGGCTAATAAGGAGGAGGAAGTAATGAAGGACTACAAAATAAAGGTATTTACAAGCAACAAAATAAATAAAAATTGTCCATTCTGAACACTATGATATTAGGGCATGCAGCACAGACAAACATAAAAAAATGGGTGGAACTCCACTTTAACTTAAAGATACATTTTAATTCAATATTTGGTCAATGGGATGAAATTAGTGTTAGAAAGTAAAGATAAACAGGTAAATAGCTTAACAGTTCGAACTTAAAGAAAAAGGGGGAGAGAAAAGTGTGTGTGGGGGGGGGGGGGGGGGGTGGAAGGAACCCTCCTATTAAAGAAAGAGGAATAATCAGGATCAGAGTAAAAAAAAAAATTAAGCAGGGTTCCCAAACTGAATTAAACCAGTCTAGTTTATCTTCCCTTAGGGAAGATAAACGTTTGTTAACCATTATCTAAGATAGCTTGGTTTTTTAAAAGGTAAAATGGAATGATAGGCGATCTCCAGGATTTTGCAATAGAGATTCTCGCAGCGGTAAATATGAAAGTAATCAACCTTTTCATCTGTTTTTGTGCCCATTACCTGGCGGCCTAGGAGTGCATGAATTGGTGATTTGATGATATTCACTTGTGTTAGTGAATATATGAAATTATATGTAATTACCATATTTATCGGGGTATTGCGCGCTCTGGTGTATAATGCGCACCCCTAAAGTGGACCCGCATTCCTGTGGAAAAAAGATTTTTGTACTTACAGTTTTGGTGTCTTGCGTGGCGTCCATCGGCGGCCTCGTCGGGTCAGGCGTCAGTCTGCGGCTTCGGGTGTCCTCTTCGTCAGGTCTGGCGTCCTTCTGCTATGTCCTCCCCGCTCGATCCCCGCTTTCCCGTGTCGAGTTTAAATACTGCATATACCGAGCGCAGTACACTCGTGTATAGTCGGGCAGGCTCGGCTACTCTCGCGCTCACGTCCGGGACGTGAGCGCGAGAAGAGCCGAGCATGCCCGACTATACACGAGTGTACTGCGCTTGGTATATGCCGGCGCAGTATTCAAACTCGGCGCAGGAAAGCGGGTATCGGCGTATATCGCGCACCCACGATTTTGCCCTGATTTTCAGGGCAAAAAAGTGCGCGGTATACGCCGATAAATACGGTATGTAATCACTGTGGGTGTTTTTGATGGGAATGATGACCCTAGAGATGACTTAACAGGTTGTTTTCTCAGATTAAAAATCTCACTATCACTGGGACCCATACTAGATGGGATATAGCGTACCTGGAGGAATATGTAAAAAAAAAGAAACAAAAATAAAAGACAGCGCTACACTGTTTTGTACATATTTTTCTTGCACTTTGTATCAAGGTTGTCGTGTTCAGCAGGACGTCTTTTTGGGACTATTTGTATTCATTTAATCCTTTACACACATTTTCACCTAGCGCAAAGTTTCCACTTTCCCTTCCCCCCTTTACCCAATCTTCATACAATAAATGTATCCAATCACACAAAGATAAAACAAAAGTAAACAGGACTTGGCTTTTTATCTGATTGGATAGTTAAGGGAATATTCACATATTTTGTGTCAATTGTAGTCAATCTGTGGACTGAATTAGGAAGTCCATCGTGGTCCCTGACATAATATACATACTTTTCTCACTGATATGTTTACTCTGAAGAAAAGAGGCGGCAGGACCATGTGTCACCGTACTGTCATCGTGATTTAGTCACAACAAGCATTCTTGCAAGAGACGTACAGTAAATAGATGGATGAACAGCCTGGCGGGATTTAAAGGTCATCAGTCATACGATGAACTGAGTACTATGCGGCAAAGTTACTTGACTTGAAATATCAGTTATATCATTACAACTGAAATTGTATTTTCTTTTCAGATCTGGATGTGAGTTTGCCTGAAAGTTTGAATAAATCATCTGAGAACGGGGAGATGAGCCATGATTCAGGTAGGATACTTATTATGACTGTTTTAACTCTTTTTAGACTTTTTGTTCTGGTAACGAGCAATAACAAACTTTATTAACCCAGAGCAATCAGTCAGAGGTCACCTATCGCTCTATTACGATTGGATGGAAACTAAATTCTGATTGGCTGCTATAGCTTACTGCACTTGTGCACTATGACCCTAATTCAGTTGGTTGGAGTAACAATGCTCTATGTTTTTCAATAACCATATATCCTAACTAGAAATGGGCTTCAGTTCCGTCTTTGTAAGTGCCTGCCCAATCTGCTGCACCTGGAGCATTTTCCGCCCTGTAGCTGCATGTTTGTGACATCATTGAGCTAATTTGGCCATATTATCTCAATGGTGTCACAAGCATTCCCACCTATTTGTGTTCTTGCAGCTACAGAGCTTCCCCCGAAAATAAAACAGAGTTTTATATTAGTTTTGGCTACAAAAAACACACTAGGGCTTATTTTTAGGGCATGTCTTATTTATGTTTTAAAAAACTAAGTCCCCTGTCTTCTTTCCCCCTCTTCCCCCTGTCAGGTCAGGAGTCAGTATTTTGACACAATTTTAATCCCAAAAAACATCTTGGTTAAAGCCCATATAAAATGATGTAATCCATTTTATAAAAAGACTCTAACGGTATAAGGTGCAGTGTCTCTCTTTGTAACTGCATTATGGGCACTCACAAGACCCGCCGGAGCTCTTCCTCTCCACACCGAGATTCCCACTGATGTCAGCCCGCTCTCAGCACTGCAGATGGAAGGGCGCATATGTCAGCCAGAAGTAGTGGAGACAAGGGAGAGCCAAGATCCCCACTAATGTCAGCCCACTCCAAGCATTGAAGAGGGAGGGACCACAGACATCAGCCAGGAGGAGAGGAGACGAGGGAGAGCCGAGATCCCCACTAACGTCAACCCACTCCAAGCACTAAAGAGGGAGGGGCCACAGACATCAGCCAGGAGGAGAGGGGACGTTGGAGAGCAGAGATCCCACTAACGTCAGCCCACTCCAAGCACTAACATCAGCCAGGAGGAGAGGAGGCGAGGGAGAGCCGAGATCCCCACTAACGTCAGCCCGCTCCAAGCACTGTATAGGGAGGGGCCACAGACATCAGCCAGGAGGAGAGGAGACGAGGGAGAGCCGAGATCCGCACTGACGTCAGCACGCTCCAAGCACTGTATAGGGAGGGGCCACAGACATAAGCCAGGAGGAGAGGAGACAAGGGAGAGCCGAGATCCCCACTAACATCAGCCCACTCCAAGCACTGAAGAGGGAGAGATCAGCCAGGAGAAGAGGGAAGAGCGAAGATCTAATTACAGAGGGAGGCACACTGCACCTTATACCATTATAATCGTTTTACAGCTCATTGGATTGGCATTGAGAGCTTCCTTCTGGGTTCAGTTGAACATGAGTTCAGATTGAACCCATGCTCATCTCTATTTCTAACCTTCCCAATATTTAAAAGACAGAGGAATGTACACAGGTGCCCATTCCTAGTTCTCTGGTGCCAAGGTGAATAATATTCTTACAGACTGAGGTCTTGTGTGTGAGGAGTTAAATCAGACCTTCATCCAATAAAGCAACTTATACCCCCTAAAAAAAAAAGTACTTCCTTCGTTGCCGCCTAGGTGAGAATGATGTTGCACTCCCCAGTCATTCTGACAACACTTGGGTGCCACTGGATTCTGAATATGTGCAGAAAGGTCCTGGACTTCAGTACCCACTGGAGACTTTTGGGCACAATTGTGCATGTTCAAGGGGTTTTCTGAATCTTGCATGAAGACAATGCAGATATGAGGTTCTGGGTCTCATGGTTTCTGTGCACGTGCAAGAATCCTCTCTTGCCTGCTCACGTGCTGGATTGTTAAAGATGGTGGCGGCAGGGAGGGGGAACAGGGCAAACATTATGGGGGACTAGAGTTTCTCTTTAAAAGGCGTTTTGCAGTCACAAAGTGGTAACAAAGATAGAAACAAGGAGAAATTGTGAGAGAAAAGTATTTTTAGCATTTTGATTTGTCCATAATCTATGTTACTGCATAAAGCTGTATTTGCAGAATTTCACAATGTAGGAAAATAAAAGGAGAATTTTGCAAGAGAACAGTCCGTGAAAACACACATAAATTGTTCCAGATTAGTGTCTATGTACTGAAATGTTCCATTACAGCTCATGAGGCCGTAAATCTTTCTTGACGCTTATTGAGTAAAATAAGGTAACCTTAGAGCAGCGTTTCTCAATTCCAGTCCTCAAGCCCCCCCAACAGGTCATGTTTTCAGGATTTCCCTCAGATGAAAAGGCTGTGGGAATTACTAAGGCAGTGAAACTGATCAAATCATCTGTGCAAAATAATGAAAATCCTGAAAACCTGACCTGTTGTGAGGACTGGAATTGAGAAACACTGCCTTAGAGCAAGTGAGATTTTATTTTTTATGCATTTGTATAGTTTCTAAAGTCAGTTTAAGGTTGTTTTCACTTGAACTGGGCTAACATTCATTACTGATGCTGGTTAGCAATCCTAAAACAATTACTAGCAACAATTTTTTTTTTGTGTGAGAAACATGACCTACCCAGTTCTAGAACACAAGCAAGTATAGCAGTTATCTTTCCCTGCATCTCGACCCCAAAGACCCCAACTACCGCAGACCGATAACAAGTCTTAACACATTCTCAAATATCATGGAGAAAGCAGTAGTAAAACAGTTACAACTCCTCCCACAAACTCTTGGACCCACTACAGTCAGGCTTCCACCCAGGCCATGGCACAGAAACAGCCCTTCTCAAAAAATGGGATGATGCCCTCGAAGCAGCAGATGATGGAGAATCATGTCTCCTGGTGCTGCTGGACCTAAGCGCATCATTCGACACTGTAGACACAAAACTCTTTCACCTGAAAGAAGTAGCCGGAGTCACAGACTCTGACCTACCCTGGTTTGCACCCTTCCTAGAAAATCATTCACAGACAGTAAAACTAGGAGCCTTCACCTCTGAAACTCGCTCAATTTCTTGCGGAGTCCCTCAATTATCACCCTTGTCACCCCTGTTCTTTAACATCTACCTCCGCCCACTCCTCAAAATCATCAGCAAACAGGACCTGTGCTACCATTCATATGCTGACGACACTCAGCTCTTCATCCGCATCACCGGGAAAAAAGACCAATATCAAGGACTGGAAAATTGCCTTACATTGATCAATGATTGGATGAACGAGAGCTCCCTTAGAATCAATGGATCCAAAACAGAACTTCTTCTCCTCCACGCAAACCGAAAGACAAAAGATAAGACTTCATGAACACCACCCACCATCTTTGGACAAACCATTACCATGAGCACCAAAGCCAAAAGTCTTGAGTCATCTTTGATTCGGAGATGTCGATGGATGCACAAATAGGATCAGTAGTCAGCGGATCGCACCATCTCCTCCGCCTGCTGCATAGACTCGTCCCCTTCATCCCAGAAGAGGAAATAGCAGTAGTAGTTGGAACAATCATCAATTCCCGACTCGACTACGCAAACTCTCTCTACATAGGACTACCTAAATACCAGATTTCGTGCCTACAAGTCATCCAGAACGCGGCAGCAATGCTGGTAACAGGGAAGAAACCCTGGGAATCCATCACCCCTTCATTGAGGACCCTTCATTGGCTAACCGTAAAGGATCGGATCACATTCAAGACCCTCTGTCTCACCCACAAGTGCACACAGGTAAACGCTCCTCAATACTTATGAGAGAAAATAAAACACTACACCCCCAATCACGCTCTCCGATAAACCAACCAAAACCTCCTCCACATCCCCAAGTCCCGCTACAAATCAAAGGGAGAACAAAGATTTGCAGTCCAAGGACCACGGCTATGGAACGCTCTACCCACGGACATCTGCATGGAGGAAAACCATTGGGACTTCAGGAAAAAATGTAAGACCCACCTCTTCTGAAGGATTAGGACGTCACCGGATGAAAGCTCCTTGAGGCGATTTAAATCGCATTTGTAGCGCTATATAAACTATTCACTCACTCATTCACTCAGCATGCCCTGAATGTAACTGGTTTGAAAAAACTTTAAATCAATGGGTTTAGTTCTGCTTTAAGGCAGTACTGTAATACAGGGCTTACATACAGGAGGTTGCTTGAGATGAGCTTTTTTAAACATGTATCCATGGGGCTTCTTAAAGCTGATCTTGCCTAAGGGATGTTTCCCTAGCTAGTGTGGTGTGCAGAACTATCCTGTGCCAGACCTGAAGTTTGGAAATGCTCTTGATGTCCTGTCCAAGTATGTCGGGCCAACTGTACAGATATCCAGGAATGCCCTGAACTATCCATGCTCAACAAGAAACTGTCCCTAATGCTAAGCCAACCTCTCCTTCACAAGCAGGTATTTGTCCCTACCTGAAAATTTCCACGCTGCAGACACATCACAATGACACATCATGGGCTATAAATGTCCCCTCTCAAAGATGGACACCCAAATTGAGAAAACTCTGTGTCCAATCAGTCACAGGCTCTTCAATATGGCATTTGGAGTACATGGCAGAGGACACATTGGTGCCATGCCTGGATCTCTTCTTTAGATAGAACAAAAAGGAACTTCACCTGCAAAACAATTCCAGTTAAAGTAAACCTTCACACTGCCCCCGCCATTTTTTTTACACCTGCTTACCGGGATTTTTTTTTTGCACAGTTCAGATACTCACCCACCCAAGCAGATCAATTGTTGTCCTGTTGAGATTCTCTTGTTGTCTGCCATGCTGTTTGTGATGTAATTGAGAGGCCCACTAGCTCTTCTGGGTTCAGCCGTAAAGCCTCCTGACCAGGGCAGGACTTAGGGTTGTGGGGGCCCCTGGGCTTGAGTCACTTTTGGGCTCTACCTTCTATACATTACGAAAAATGGGTGATGTTAACACAAAATAGTGAGTGTGGCTAAAATGGGTGTGGCTCAGAAGGGTGTGGTTAAAGTCTGAGATGAATGAGAGATGGAGGAAGAAAGAAAAACAGAGCAAGAAGGAGAGAGAAAGAGAGATGGAGGCACAGAGTGTGCCGTGACTCAGTGGACGGGAAGCACATGTGCCGGAGAAATAATCAAAGAAAAAAGTAAGGAGACTTTAACAGGCAGGGGCCCCCTATTGGACAGGGGCCCATGGGCTTGAGCCCAGTCAAGCCCAATGGTAAGTCTGGTCCTGCTCCTGACAACTCCCGCTAGGCCTACCTCTCTTCTCCATTGTGAATTGTGAATGAAGAACAATGCCTCCTCAGATATGTAACATACATATTCCTGGGAGTCCAGCAAGCACTGTTCACATCATTCACCTAGATGAGTGACGTGCATGGAGGGGGGGTGGGGTCACTCAGTTTACAAAAAAAAGTTAAATAAAAAAAAAAAGACAGTGCTATTCAGGGGGGGTGGGGTTAAGAGGAAGATCCACTTTAAGTAATTAAAGATGGGAAGGGGCATCTAGTGATGAAAAGAAGAATTACATGCCTAACACCTGGTTAAAGGGGTTGTAATGGTTTTTTTTCTAAATAGGTTACTTTAAGCTAGTGCATTGTTGGTTCACTTACCTTTTCCTTAAATTTCCCTTCTAAATTTTTTTTTTCTTTGTCTAAAATTTTTCTCACTTCCTGTTCCTCCTCAGTAAGCTGTTCTAAATGACTTTCCACCACTCGGATGATGGTGGAAAGCTTACTGAGGAGAAACAGGAAGTGAGAAAATCAAACAAAGAAAAAAAACAATACACTAGCTAATTTAGAAAATAAAAGACAAACCTTTACAACGCCTTTAAATATGGCCCCATTTATTACAGAGCTCAGAAATCACAGTGTTATTTTCACAGTGCTCCTGCATTTTACAAGTCACTTATAAAATGCAGGTACCTGTGGTGTCCTTTGCAGTGTTCTCAGCATGATACTAAAAGAACACCCTGTGATTGGAGAAGGATTGGACATGTGACTGTGCTCTCCACCAATTGTTCCCATTTATTCATTTGGGTCCCAAAATATATTTTCTAAGGGGTTGGAGGTACTGGAAGCAGGAGGAAAAAAAACTTTCACCACCAATACTTTCACCAAAACTTTCACCACGCCGCATTGAGGCAGTAATTGCTGCAAAAGGGGCCCAAACCAAGTACTGAGTACATATGCGTGCTTATAGTTTTCAGACGTCCGATATTGTTCTATGTACCATCCTTGCTGTATTGATTACATGTAATATTCAAATTTTTCATGAGCTATAAGCCATAGTCATCACAATTATGACAAATCACGGCTTGAACTATATTGCTTTACATGTAATGAGTCTATCCCATGTATTAGTTTCACATTTTAAGTTGCATTAGTGAAATAAATTAACTTTTGCATGATATTTAATTTTTTCGAGTATCACCTGTACTTAGTTACATTGGTCCAAGCTGTACCAATGTAGCTACCAGTATATGTAAAATAGCCATTGCAATGGTCACCACCGTTTACGATCTTCCATCAACCCAAGACAGCTTATCCAACAGTCTGACAATCCATGTAGACACGATCCATTCCATTTCCCAGAATAACGACGAGACAAGCTCCGTTCTCTGAGTCAAATGAATGAACTTTAACCACTAGCCGACCAGCCGCCGTCGTTCTACGGCGGCAGGTCGGCTCTCCTGGGCGAGAGCCCATAGCTCTACGGCGGGACATTCGCGGCCACTAGGGGGCGCGTGCGCGCCGCCGGCGGCCCGCGCGCGCCCCCCCCCGCTCGCCCCCGAGTCCCGCGCGCGTGCCCGGCGGGCGCGTTCGCCGCCAGGCACGCGCGCTCGTTCGTTACAGAGCGGGGAACGGGAGGTATGTGTGTAAACACATTCCTCTCGTTCCTGTCAGCGGGGGAAACGCTGATCCTCCGTTCATACGATGTATGAACGGAAGATCAGTGATTCCCCCTAGTGAGTCCACCCCCCCCCATACAGTTAGAACACAAATAGGAACACACTTAACCACTTCCCTGCCCCCTAGTGTTAACCCCTTCACTGCCAATGGCATTTTTATAGTAATCCAATGCATTTTTATAGCATTGATCGCTATAAAAATGCCAATGGTCCCAAAAATGTGTCAAAAGTGTCCGATGTCACAAAAAGTTCTCTGGTCTTTGGACAGCAATATGGTCCGGGGCTAAAGTGGTTAATGGTACACTCTCAGCTTTTTATGCAGTTACAGGCATGTTACAGTAATCAAAGGAACAAAGACACACTCCACCCACACATCACTCAATGGGGCTTCAATCACATCCTTTTAGATAACGACATTCAGTGGAGTTAATTATCCCCAAGACGTCCTCTCTCTGCGACAAGTTCCCCTCACCTGTTACACAAACACATTCCTTTACTAAACATAATTGACATGCTAATTCCCTAACCCTGAAAGGAGACATCTGACCTTAAGACTTAATTAGTACAATGGATACAGACTTAGTTAGCATCTCACAATGAAATGTCTAGGAGCAGACGCAATTAACACCTCAAAAGCATGTCCCCCCCCATTGAATGAAAACACTCCATTTGGAGTCAGACTTTAACAACTTGTAATATGTCCAGATCTCCTGCAAGACATGAATTATTTATCAGTCACCCTATGCCCAAAAGGGGCACAGGGTGACCTTAGACCCAAGAGTCATTAGTGACGCTGGCACAGGAGTACCCCCATCCCTCAAAAGTCTCTGGGCCTTACGGGTCATTCCGTTACAGCCATACCTAGAAATTAAGTTTAAAAAATATGTAATTGAAAATCTTTCGTTATTTTTCGTCCATTCCTAGAATCCTGTTTTAAAAAAAAACTAGAAGAAATACCTAAGTACAGCATCTGTTTCATGTGGAGCAGTTTTTAGATATTGCTGGGAAGAGAAGAATAACCCAGTTCTAGGACAGTTAAAACTACATAAGTCCCCTTTTGTTATTTTCAAGATACCGATTGCCTAATTGCCACATTCTTCCTCGTCCTTGCAGGAACATGTTCTCGCTTGTGCATGTGGTTGCTTACTCAGCATTGCATTTATATATAGGCATTTTTTTTTTTTACTAAGTGCTATAAATGCCATGTCATACACTTCAACATCTTCTGTTTTGGTTCTGGTGGTTTTATTTGACCCCAGAATTTGTTACACATCAGTAAGGAAGCCTATTTAGGAAACTCGTATTTTGCTACATTAACCACGTTGCATCTGAAGCAATTTTAAAATGTTCTCACACACTTTAAAATCAGCATTTTTTTACTTATTTTTTGCTAGTAGATTACTTAAAACATCAGAACAGTTTTTTTTTTACAATATAATTTTTTTTTACAGAAGTTTTAAAGTAAACAAATAATGCATATACAACAGGACAGTATATGAAAAGGGTTACAAGGTAGCAGTAAAAGTATGTAAACATAAAAGGACACAATTAAATAAGATGATTGAATAAAACATCAATGGACTTATAAGGGAGGTACAAGAAAAAAAAAGGGGAGAATTGAATTCAAGGTCAATTTTGAAACCTACGACTGGATTTTACAAAAGGTATCCCAATGGACAGACATTGCAATAGTCAACATGGTAAACTAAACCTAGGACCACCTCAAGTGCCCATAAGACGATCATAATCCACTGAATATTTAAATTTAGTCCAGGTATTCCAGGTATAATAGTAGTGTTTTAAGCGGTCGTTTCACATGGCCAAAGTCTCTTCTATGAAGCAGATAAAATTTGTCTCTAAAAGACAGTCTTTAATAAATGGTGTGTAAGTTTTCCAGGATCTAGGGATCAGAATTTTTGCTGCATTAGGCAAGTGTTTAACTAGAGATCCTTTGTATTGATGAATGGGTAAAGTGGGAATACAGGTGAAACTCAAAATTTTTTAATATTGTGCAAAAGTTAATTTATTTCACTAATGCAACTTAAAAGGTGAAACGAATATGAGATAGACTCATTACATGCAAAGCAAGATAGTTCAAGCTGTGATTTGTCATAATTGTGATGATTATGGCTTACAGCTCATGAAAAACCCAAATCCACAATCTCAGAAAATTAGAATATTACATGCAATCAATAAAACGTACATAGAACACTTTTAGAGGGGAGAGGGTCACTGCTCCAGGTGGGATCACTGTATGGTCACAGGTAGTTGCAGGATACTGAGGGTGCTGGCGGTGCACTGAGCAGATGAGAAAATAGATGAATGGATAGCAGCACTCCAAAAACCCAATAAGGTGGTCTTTATTAAATGGTCAGCAGGTACAAAATAAGGTCACAGCAGTGGAAAACAAGGGGACAGCCGACGCGTTTCGTACTGAATCAGTGCGAAACGCGTCAGTAGTCCCCTTGTTTTCCACTGCTGTGACCTTATTTTGTACCTGCTGACCATTTAATAAAGACCACCTTATTGGGTTTTTGGAGTGTGGCTATCCATTCATCTATTTTCTCATCAGAACACTTTTAGACCTCTGAAAAGTATAAGCATGCATAAGTACTCAGTACTTGGTTTGGGCACCTTTTGCAGAAATGGCTGCCTCAATGCGGCGTGGCATTGAAGCGATGAGCCTGTAGCACTGCTGAGGTGTTATGGAAGACCAGGATGCTTCAATAGCGAGCTTCAGTTCTTCTGCATTGTTTGGTCCCATGTCTCTCATCTTTCTCTTGGCAATGCCCCATAGATTATCTATGGGGTTCAGGTCAGGTGTGTTTGCTGGCCAATTAAGCACAGTAATTCCAGGGTCATTGAACCAGGTTTTGGTGCTTTTGGCAGTGTGCCAAGTCCTGCTGGAAAATAAAGTCAGCATCCCCATAGAGCTTGTCTGCAGAAGGAAGCTTGAAGTACTCCAAAATCTAGTGGACCAACACCAGCAGATGACATGGCTTCCCAAATCAACACAGCCTGTGGAAACTTCACACTGGACTTTAAACATCTTGCAGTGTGGCTCTCCATTCTTCCTCCATACTCTGGGTCCTTGGTTTCCAAATGAGATGCAACATTTTCTCTCATCAGAAAAGAGGACTTTGGACCACTGAGCAACAGACCAGGTTTGTTTTTCTCTAGCCCAGGTATAACGCTTCGGACGTTGTTTGTTGGTCAGGAGTGGATGGCAAGAGGAATACGACATTTGAAGTCCATGTCCAGGATCTGTCTGTGTGTGGTGGCTCTTGATGCACTGACACCAGCCTCAGTCCACTCCTTGTGAAAATCTCCAACAATTTTGAATGGCCTTTTCCTGAAAATCCTCTCCAGGCTGCGGTCATCCCTGCTGCGTGTGCACCTTTTTCTTCCACACTTTTCCCTTCCACATAACTTTCTATTAATGTGCTTTGGGAACATCCAACTTCTTTTGCAATTACCTTTTGAGGCTTTCCCTCCTTATGGAGGATGTCAATGATAATTTTCTGCACAACTGTCAGGTCTGCAGTCTTTCCCATAATTGTGATTCCTACTGAACCAGACTGAGAGACCATTTAAAGACTCAGGAACCCTTTGCAGGTGTTATGGTTTAATTAGCTGATTAGAGTGCGACACTTTGAGCCTAGAATATTGCACCTTTTCACAATGTTCTGAGATTGTGGATTTGGGGTTTTCATGAGCTGTAAGCCATAATCATCACAATTATTACAAATCACGGCTTGAACTCTCTTGCTTTGCATGTAATGAGTCTATCTCATATATTAGTTTAACCTTTTAAGTTGCATTAGTGAAATAAATGAACTTTTGCACAGATTTTTTGAGTTTCACCTGTATGTGGTGTTTTTTTTCATCAAAACAGACTGCATGTCCATTTCCATCTGATTGTCATCCAATCCGATCTGCCAGAAGAATGGCAAACTTATCAACATCCATCTGTTTTTAGCAGACCCAATCTGATGCTGGCAGGTGACAGCAGACACATGTCTGCTGGTGTCCGCCACCCCATAGAGAACAATGGGTGGTCTGATGAAGTCCCCCCTAAAAGACGGACCAGATCGGCTTGCTGGTGTGAAAGGGGCCTTAGGTAGGGATTTTTTCTCAAAGAATAGGTTTAGGTACTCTTTCCACCCTGACCTACCTCTGAGCACCATTCCTGGTCTCTACCACCTCCTAGTACCACTCCTTTTAGAGAATACAAGTACAAATAAAAGCTAAGTATGATTTTGTGGTGTTGAGTAATTTGGTTATTGGTATTTGTAATTGGTATTGGTTATTTGGTTAAGTAAATTGGTTAATGATACTAAACCCCCTTAGCAAAAACAGATCCCCCATTAACAGAACCCTCAGGAACAATAGACCCCCTGCCAGGAACAAAATACACCACACCAGCATAATATATCTGCCCAGCAACAAAAGACCCCTGCTGGCAACAATAGATCTCCAGCAGCCAGCATCAGTAGACACTCCCCCCCCCCCCCCAGGGGCGGACAGACAACTCATGTGGCCCCCGGGCAATAGAAGATTATGGGGCCCCCAGGCTTACAGATGGCCACCAAGCCAGATGGGGCAGCTAAAATCTTGGGATTTTCACATCAAAAACATGGGACCCTCGGGGAGTGCCCGAGTTCCTCAATGGTCAGTCCGCCCCTGCTCCCCCTTCAACACTGGATTCCCCCAAAACAAAGAAAAATATCACTCACCAGCAGCAATAGATCCCCTGCAATGGCAACAATAGACACCACCCAGCAGTCAGCATCAATAGACCCTCCAACACACCCCAGCCCCCTTTGCCAGTACATACATTCTGCGTTTGAGGTGTGTTCACTGAAAAAAAAGCTTGGAGTTAAGTAAGTACCCAATAGTTCCAGGTAAAGAGGGCATATGGATCATGACTCTTCTTCCTACATGATAGTGCTGGTGCTTGGTGATTATTGTTTTTTCACTTGAGATGGGTGCTGGGAGTGAATCCTCAACCCTGTGTACTTCTAATATGTATCTAAAATGTTATACAATTCAGATGTAATATAAATATAGCCTTTTGTTGAAAAAAGTATTCTGATTTCCCTGTATATTTTTAATTCTCTCCAGAGACGCCTCTGAGCTCTACTGTACAGTATATACAGGCCTTTTTGTTCTCAGAAAATAGGTGCAGAAACTCAACCATAAGCACTAACCCCCCCCCCCCCACACACACACACACACACACCCTCCAAACCACATCAAATAGTGGGTATAGTGAAATCCTACTAATAGTGGTAGGGTTTTAAAGGGGCATTAAATACCAGAAATGCATTATGTATAGAGTGCAGAGTTCGGTAGGGTTGTACACAGAGTGCAGAGTTTGGGGTTGTGCTACATACATAGTGCAGAGTTCAGGGGTGCGCTAAACACAGAGGGCCAGATTCACGTACAAAGGCGTATCTTTGTGCAGGCGTAGCGTATCTCATTTACACTATGCCGCCGTAACTTTGAGAGGCAGGTGCCGTATTCACAAAGAACTTGCGCCCAAAGTTATGGTGGCGTAGCGTATGTGGGCTGGCGTAAGCCCGGGTAATTCAAAGTAGGCATGGAGTGGGCGTGTTGTATGGTAATGAACCATGACCCCATGTAAATGACGTGAACATAACTTACGCAAAGCCCTATTCGTGAACGTTTTACGTAAACGACGGTAAATTCGACGCTGTCCCGACGTCTATACTTAACATTGCGTACGCCTCATATAGCAGGGGTAACTTTACACCGGACTTATGCTTACGCAAACGACGTAAACGATGGAAAATTCGACACTGTCCCGACGTCCATACTTAACATTGCATATGCCTCATATAGCAGGGGTAACTTTACGACGGGCTTACGCAAATGACGTAAAAAAATGCGACCGGGCGCAAGTACGTTCGTAAATCGGCGTATCTAGTTAATTTGCATATTCGACGCGTAAATCGACAGAAAGCGCCACCTAGCGGCCAGTGTAAATATGCAACTAAGATACGACGGCGTAAGAGACTTACGCCGGTCGGATCTAAGCGAAATTCCGGCGTATCTTGCTTTCTGAATACAGAAAAGAGATACGCCGGCGCATCCTAGAAGTTACGCGGCGTATCTCGAGATACGCCGACGTAACTTCTTTGAGAATCTGGCATAGAGTGTAGAGCCTTCTCCCACAGCTGCTTACCTCTGCATCCTCCATCCACATCTCACCTTCATTCCTCTTTTTCCCCTAGTACCTCCCCACACACTATAGGTGGCTCCAACTCTCTCATTTGCAGGGAGATCATCCAATTGGAGTGTCAGCATCCACACTTCACCCCAGGCACCTACATCTCCCAGGTACCCATCCTGCACTCAATGGGAGCCGTTCAGGAGATCCGATCTGTGGGAGTCATTGGAGGACAAGCTGTCACTTGTAAACACAGAAACTGGACTTCTGTGTTTACAAGTGATAGTGGTGAGCAGGGAGCAAAGGGTCTGAGTCAGAGGTGGTGGAACTGCTTAAAAAAGCTCTGAGTATATATGACCGGCACTGACAAGCAGTTTTATGTACTTGACCACTACCATAACTGTGGCTAGATCCATGTATAACTAAATCCAACATGGCAGCCATTAGTGTTTGAAAAAATGGGGTGGACCAGAAGGACAAATAAAAGGGAATAAAATAAAGAAGGGGAAAGAACTGGTAAAACAAATGACACATGTAAAATAAACAACAGATAATAATGTGAATTAACGTGACTATAATTCTTGTTAAGCATGTCGTTTAGTGATAGATACGAATGGTTATTTTCCAAATCTGTTTATCAGTGCATAACATTGCCACATCTCACCTGTTTGGATGAGTCATGTAAAGCCTACAATACACAATGTGGGAGTGATACTCTGCCCCCTTCATCTCCAGACACGTGCACATTATGGAAGATAATGTCAATGCACAGCGGAGAAGAACCATCTTAGCATGTAATGTGCATGGTCATGACACCAATTCTGATCCTTCTGACACTATTAAGCACGGTCATAACTTCAACCTTGAATATGGTTTACTGGAACCACTTGTAATGTACTATTGTCTTTCCAGAAAATCTGAAAACTTACAATGATTCCTATATCTGTGTCTCAGATCCTTATAAATAATGACACCCAAAACTTATCATTGTAATTATGGGCTATTTGCATTGCAAGACAAGCAAGAGGTCAGGGTAGGCAGCAAACAGGATTCATACAGTATCAGGTAGAGGTCAGGGATGTAGACTATGTTCTGTTTAGGGTTCGTTGATTTTAATGAAGAATGTGTAGCGCTGGGCTACTTTCATGTTAAATTTAGAGGGAGAATTCAGAGAAATAATTGGTTCTGAATTCGTTTGATTGTTTACATTTGGGTCTCTGCTCTAGCTTGGCTGTACTGTGGGCTAACCTTTCGTCCGGGGACTCAGGTCACCCTCCGGAGAATGGGTGGCAGCAGTGGGGTCAAGTGCTCTGAGTGCCACTCCTTAGCGGCCAGTGAGAGGTTGCCTCGAGGTTCGTCTTTCTCCATCTTTCTCCTCGTGTGGTGCCCACGATTGGGGAAGCCATTCCACGACACCCCCGCATATGGCCCTCCTGGCTGGGATGTGCGTGGGTAGCAGTGTTCCTGGCTCCGGGACCACGTTGGCCCGGAGCAACTGATCTGCTGTGCGGACCCAGTGTTTGACTGAATCCCCTACTTGGAGGGGTCCTGAGCTGTCCATCCAATTGGAGGAGGCTGGACGATGAGGAGCCTGTCCGGGGGATACCAAGCACGAGGCTGGTGTTCCAGGAGGGGTCTGTCCATTCATCGGGGAATACCTGGAATCTGACAGACTGGATGTTGGTCGCCTGTCAGTCACTAACTTGCAAAAAAAACTACCTGAAGGAGATCCGGGTGCTAAATCTACAGAGAGGATTCTGGAACATAATTGTCTCCATTATTTTTTGGAGTGTCTGTGGCAGAGACTTAACCTCCCTGGCAGTATGATTCTGTCTGGAATTACGTACCAAAAGCGGTACAATTATTTTCATGGAAATTTGGCGTTTTATACTGTAGGCTTGCAATTCTTAGGAATAACTTGCTTAAATCTGTCCAAACAAGACATCCCGGGTATGATAAAGTTTGAAAAACAAAATCATATTTTTTTATATAATAAAAAACTATAAATAATTATAACAAATTATAATGTAATTATAATAAAAATATTCAATAATGTAATCAACTCAAAAACACTGAAATTTGCTCAGTTGCAGAATTGTCGCTGTCATTATTATTATTTTTTTATGACGAATTTCCCCACAAATCGCTATCGCTCAATTCTGCAAGTGATTAAAATTTATCGCTGTTTTCTAGCTGATCTAAAACCATTTTTGACATAAAGGGACACTTTTGGTTGCTATGGACAATCTACAGTTTCCAGGCAGAAAGAACACTTTTTATTTTATAAAAGAACATGTAGGGCACTGGACAGACCACTAGGGACAAGGGGTGTGTGTATTTTTTACATACAGTACTGTAATCTATAAGATTACATTGTACTGTATGTAAAGTGTTTGTTTACATTTTTGAATTTGGCGCCGTTCTCCGCTTCCGTGCGTCGTAACGACGCAGGAAACGGAGATCGGCGGCACACGGGGACGCTGTGTGAATCGCTCACACAGCGGGGATGCATCGCTGGATCCAGGAAGAAGGTAAGCCAGCACGCGCTGCAGGCTCTGCATGGCTACCCCGTGCGTGACTCGGGGATACCGTTCTTAGCAGAAAAAACCCACCCCGAGTCACGCACGGGGATACCGCCAGGGAGGTTAATCCCAAGTTCGAGTGACACTCTGGCTGCCAGGCTGGTGAGAGAGGCCTGTCCAGGTGCGCTATACCCACTCCCAGGGCCGTCTTTAATATGGTTTGGGCCCTGGGCAAACATTTTTTTTGGGCCCCCCTTCAGCTTATTTTGGGCCTGGCTGGTTCACATGTATGTGTTTTGGCGGCCCTCATTTGTGCAGGCACAGCAGCCCATTGATTTGAATAGGCTGCCATGCCTTTGTTTCCTGCAGAAAAAAGGTGCATTCAGCATTTTAAAAATCAGTTGCCTTGAAATCCATTCTGCTTTTGCACCATGCTACTTACCTGTTGTTCTTGCACACACAAACGCACTGTGTTTTTAAAAGAGTGACCTAAACGTCTAAAAATGCAGCAAGTTTGACAGTGCAGGAACTGCAGATAAGTCACAGCAGACAGCAGAATGGACAGACAGTGCTGTATTTCATTGCTTGATAGGCATAGGTGTGCCGTGTGTGCAGCCTATTACATGAGGCATCAAATGAATGGGCTGCTGTGCCTGCACAAATGTGGGCCGCCAAAACACTTACATGTGAACCAGTCAGGCCCAAAATAAGCCCATCAAGCAGTTAAATACAGACAGTAATGCCATGTGCTCTGAGGCCTTACTCAGCCTGGACTGCAGGTCTGGTCTGTGATTTAAAGAGTTCCTCTATTTTACACATGGCATGGCATGGGTTCCCATGGTGCTAAAGCAGAATGGACAGACGATGCTGTGACCCCATGCCATGCCATGTGTAAAATACAGGAACTTTTTAAAACACTGACCAGACCTGCAGTGAATCATCAAATATTATAAAGACTTTGGGCACACTCTACAGAAAACTTGTATTTACAATATAGCAAACAGTGACATACATTGAGGAGCAGGACATGAAGAAGTCAGCCTCGGGAAGAGCAAACTGGGGATGTTATAAAATCACATTTTAATTCACTTTTATATACAAGCAGCACCCAGTGGCAGGAAGGGAGAAGTGCACGTCTAAAGGGAAGCCAGGGGTGCTGTACATTTTAAAACACTGGGAAGGGAAGCAGTACTGTCACCTGGCTGCGTGCCGCTGATGATTTTCAGCCTGATTTGTGGGCAGCACAGGGGCTTAACGGGCGGCAGGGCCGCCATCAGGAATTATGGGGCCCCTTACACAGCTTCAGGCATGGGCCCCCTGGAGCAGAGAACGGGGGGGTGCTGCCCCCTTAAATTGAGATGCGGGGGGGCGGGGCTTCCGCAAATTTAGAAGCGGGAGGCCCTTTACAAAAAAAGATTTAATAAAGAAAAATATATATAAAAAAAGGGGTGTAGCCATCCAGGGCCCTGGGGACCTCTGGGCCCTTTAATAAAAAGAAAAAAAGAAATAAAAAATATATATAAAAAATATATATATTTTTTTAAAAGGGGGTTGCCATCCAGGACCTCTGGACCCTTTAATAAAAAAATTAAAAAATATATTAAAAATAAACACTTATAAAAAAAAGTGGGGTTGCCATCCAGGGCCCTGGGGACCTCTGGGCCCTTTAATAAAAAAAATATATAAACAAAAATAAAAAAATAAACATTTATAAAAAAAATAAAAAAGGGTGTTTGCCACATGGGGCCCTGGGGACCTCTGAGCCCTTTAATAATTATATATATATATAAAGAAATAAAAAGAAAAAGAAAAGAAATAAAATATAAAAAAAATTATAAAAAAAGGGGGGGTTGTCATCTGGGGCCCTGGGGACCTCCAGACCTCTAAAAAAAAATTGGCCCTTTAATAAAAAATAAAATAAAAATATATAAAATAACTATATATTTTTATTTAAAAATAAATAAAAAAAGGGGGTTGTCATCTGGGGCTCTGGGGGCCTCCGGGTCCCTGGGGACCCTTAAAAAAATTGGCCCTTTAATAAAAAATAAAAATATATTTAAAAAAATTGGCCCTTTAATAAAAAATAAAAATATATAAAATAAATATATTTTTTTTATTTAAAAATAAATAAAAAAAAGGGGGTTGCTATCTTGGGCCCTGGGGGCCTCCGGGTCCCTGTGGACCCCTAAAAAAAATTGGCCCTTTAATAAAAAATAAAAATATATTTAAAAAAATTGGCCCTTTAATAAATAATAAAATAAAAAATATATAAAATAAATATATTTTTTTTATTTAAAAAAAAAAAAAAAAAAAAGAGGGGTTGCCATCTTGGGCCCTGGGGGCCTCCGGGCCCCTGGGGACCTCCGGACCCCTAAAAAAAAAAAATGTTTTTTTTTTTTTTTTTTCAAAGGGGGTTGCTTTGGGCCCCCAACAGTGACAGGGCCCTGGGCAGCTGCCCCTGTTTGCCCTATGGTAGAGACGGCCCTGCCCACTCCGGCTGGAGTGGCGAAGTAAAGTATTGTTGGAAGCAGGACTGTTTCCCCGTATGCAGTTACACCTGGTCTGCTGTCTTCTATTTGCTATCCCTTCACCATTCAACTGTTTGATTGTTTTTACCCGGCTGGGTAATAAAGGCACAGAAAGACAATCCCTTTACTACAACTCTCATCAGCCATGACTAAGCACTGATCTATAGTGTGAAACGCGTAGGCTGCTATCCCCATTTCTTGCTGGTTTTTGTAGTGCATTTTCCATCCGTTTTACAATAAAGACAACTGGAAGGTTTTTTGGAGTGTGGCTGTCCATTTTTTAGCCTCTACTATTTAACTCTCATCAAGTACCCTAGATGGCGGAGATACAGAGGTAACATGCCACCCAAAACAAACCAGCATCTCCTTCGGGGGTAGTGCTACAAATAACTGAATAATAAAATAAGGGTTTTGTGTATTTCCAGATAGGCATATACAGAAATTCTAACTACAATAGATATTAAGGACGGTAAGGGAACAAGGTTGGTAGGAAGTCTACTTTCTATACCAGCATACTTATTCTTACTACATGCCAAGTCACATTCCCACTTTGAACCTCAACATTTTGCAAGTCGAGAAAATCACACCTTTGATCCATCAATAAAGTGGAGCTATACCCAAAAGGGAAAGTTCCGTTTTAAGACATCCCCCCTCCTCTGCCTAACTTGGCATGTCATTTTTGAGGTAGGAGCAGGTACCTAGATTTGACAGGTAATGGCTCCTACTTCCGCTTTGATCGCCTAGGCAATCTAAGCGGAACCTCTTCTTCCCCCTCCCTCCACATAGTCTTCTGGAACATGTTACAGGTCCCAGAAGACTACGGGACCATTCACTGCACAGCCGGCTGCCCACAGTTAGGATTCTGGAGCAAGGACCCCGGAGGCTAGTGAAAAACTTGCCTGGGTGTGGACTTTGCTGGAACCATGGACTAACTACTAAACCTCCTCTTTAAGTAAGTCTCATCCAAGCTTCCATGGGGATCGCACAGGTATGGCATATACAGCACATACTTACAAGCTGGACCGACATACAGGGTAGCTATGTCAAAATTGTCATACCTAAACTTCAGCTGTAACTGCAGCAGGGAAAAATCAGATATCTGTCCTGCCAGACAAGGCTGGGCCATATGGCAGAGCTGTGTAAATTTTGTAACTTGATGGATAAAAATACTAATTCTTTGACAGGTAAAACAGATTATAGAACAGAGTTGAGCTTTAAAAAAACAATGGCAAGTAAGTTGCTTAAAATAATTTTTTTCTTTTGTATCAGATAATGAAAGCACAGACCGAGAGTCTCCCATTCCAGTAATGACCCTCCGAGAATACCAGCTGGAAGTGGCCAGACCAGCTTTGGAAGGCGAGAATGTTATTATATGTTTGCCCACAGGAAGTGGGAAAACTAGAGTGGCCGTGTACATCACCAGGGACCATCTGGACAAGAGAAAGGCAAAAGAATTGCCAGCAAAAGCTATCATTTTAGTCAACCAGGTACTACATTTTTGTTTTTTAGTTTTGAAATTGATGTCTTTCTCTTTTAGTAAAAAGTAACTAATTTTAGTGTGTGTGTGTGTATGTGTGTGTATATATATATATATATATACATATATATATATATATATATATATATATATATATATATATATATATATATATATATATATATATAAAAAAAATCATATTTTATATTCTTCAAAAACGTTTATAATTGCTATGCATATGTTATTATCCCTTACAAACCAGCAGCAATTTCAAAGTAATGCTCACCATTTCTTTTTTTTTCACTAATAATTATAATTTTGTGTTAACCCCGTCCTGCTCACCCTAGCATCCCTTAAAACAATTCTGAATGCCAGGAGGCTGGGAAGGATCAGGGATCACGTGCCTACTGTCACAGTGGGCACATGATTGGAAGCCAGTCCTGCTAGCTACCCATCTTTAGTCCAGACCCGGAGCTGTCTTTGACAGCTTGGTCTTTGTGTAGGGAGCGTTCTCGCAGCACACAGGGCCGCCATCAGGAATTTTGGGGCCCCTTACACAGCTTCAGGCATGGGCCCCCTGGAGCAGAGAACGGGGGGGGGGGGATTGGCTGCTGTCGCGATTTGGGAAGCGGGGGGGGGGGGCCTTTACAAAAAAGAAGAAATAAAGAAAAATATATATATAAAAAAATGGGGGGTAGCCATCCGGGGACCTCTATGCTCTTTAATAAAAAGAAAAAGGGTGGTTGCCATCTGGGGCCCTGAGGACCTCATTTTTTTTATAAAAGGAAATTACAAAAAAAAGGGGGCTTTCCATCCGGGACCTCTGGGCCCTTTAATAAAAAAGAAATAAAAAAATATGTATATAAAAAAGAAATAAACATTTATAAAAAAAAAAACAAGGGGGTTGCCTTCCAGGGCCCTGGGGACCTCTGGGCCCTTTAATAAAAAAAATATAAAAAAAATATACACATAAAAATAAAAAAAAACATTTATAAAAAAAAGGGGTTTGACACATGGGGCCATGGGGACATCTGAGCCCTTTAATAATAATAATAATAATAATAATAATAATAATAATAATTTATATATATATCTAAAAAATATATTATAAAAATAAAAGAAATAAAAAATATATAAAAATATAAAGAAAAATATATTAAAAAAAAATATTTTTTTATAAAAAATAAATAAAAAAAGGGGGAGTTGCCATGTGGGGCCCTGGGGGCCTCCGGGCCCCTGTGGACCTCCGGACCTCTAAAATAATAAAAGAAAAAAAATTGTCCCTTTAATAAAAAATAAAATAAAAATATATTACATTTTTTTTTTTTTTATAAACAAATAAAAAAAGAGGGGGTTGCCATCTGGGGCCCTGATGGCCCCTGGGGACCTCCGGACCCCTAAAAAAAGGGGGGGTTCCCATCTGGGCCCCTGGGGACCCCCGGGCCCCTTACAGGTGTACTGCCTGTACCCCCCTGATGGCGGCCCTGGCAGCACATAAGCATCAGCGGCCCAGTGATGCACATGTGCAGCATGTGGGTGTTAAATAGAAAACATATCACATGTTTGCTTGTCCTATTATTGTATTCTACATGCAGAATGATGAGATAAAAAGAAGGAAGAGGGATGAGAAAAGAGAAGAGGAATAAGAGTGAGTGAACGAGAGAGAGTTAAGACACCTGATCTCATTGGTCCCTGCTATGGTCCGATTTTGCAGACGGAGGAAAAACCAATTTTTCCATCTGTCTGCGGATCGGTTCGGGTGAACACGGAAAGACGGTCCATTTTCATTCGATTCCCCCCATAGGGCAGAGCGGAGATCTGACAGGGTGGTCCCTGCACAGTGTGCAGGGACCACCCTGTCATCTGCCGGCTCAAGGGGGATCCCCGCTGACCAAGCGAATGAGACATGTACGGATCCTCTCGCCATCTGTACATGTACATGTACAGGCTACTTTACCGAAACGGTGAGCTACACTACATTGACTGGCTTTTTATATTATCAAACAGCACAATGCTTAGGCCTGTTTCGAAAGTCTATATTCTGTTACTAGTTTGCTACTTAATAATAATTTTCTGTTATAAGAATGTTTTTTGGTTGGCTCATGGACCATTGATTTGGTTTTCGGTCCATGTACTGTATATAATATTCATCATTAAAAAACTATATTATTTTTGATTATTTTTATTATTTGTATATTTAAATTCAATTTTAGTCCATTGGATCATATATATTTGTTTCCCTTTATGAATATAAGATTAATATTGCAGTGTCTGTTTGTTATCTGTTTGATATTATTATTATTATTATTTTATTTTTTTATCATTTTTTGATATAGTATTAAATTAATTGAGTTTTATAATATGCATTATTTAAAAATTTTCTTGTTCCCATGAAATGTATACGTTTTTTAATAATTGTTCTAATCCCCTCTTTTATTGGGATTTTATTTAGTATTGTTAGGCCGCGTACACACGAGCAGACAGATTTGTTCAAATCGGTCGGGCCGACCGATTTGAACAAATCTGTCTGCTGGGGACATATTGGTTTGATCGTGTACACACGATCAAACCAAAATCCCCGCCGCCAGGAAGTAAAACACTTCCACGCATGTGTCGAAACCATTCGGTGCATGTGCGAGAAGACATGTCTGCTGGTTAGCGTACTAACCAGCAGACATGTCGGGCGGATGGGTTCCCAGCCGACAGATTTCAAAGCATGCTGTGAAATCTGTCGGGTGACCAAATCCGTCGGCTCGCGCGTACACACGGTCGAATCTGTCTGCTAGAACGGTCGGGCCGACCATTTCCGTCAGATAGATTTGATAGTGTGTACGCGGCCTTAGAGTATACTGGATGGGTGGGATAGTGACCAGTGGCGGCTGGTGCACCATTATTTTGGGGGGGCGCAATCAAAGCCCCAACCAACCCCATAACCCCCCCCCCCCCCCCCCCCCCCCCAGTCACTCGCCCACAATAGGTCCTACGGATAGATATAGAGACAGACAAATAGAAAGACAGACAGACAGAGTGTGTGGAAATAGAGACAGATGGATAAATATACAGACAGATAAATAGACAGATGGAGAAATATAAACATTGGGTAGGAGGGGGGGCAGACAGATAGATAGATAGATAGATAGATAGATAGATATGCAGATAGATAGATAGATAGATAGATATGCAGATACATAGATAGATAGATATGCAGATACATAGATAGATAGATATGCAGATACATAGATAGATAGATATGCAGATACATAGATAGATAGATATGCAGATACATAGATAGATAGATATGCAGATACATAGATAGATAGATATGCAGATACATAGATAGATAGATATGCAGATACATAGATAGATAGATAGATAGATAGATAGATAGATAGATAAACATTAGGTCTAAGGGGAAGAATGAGAGATAGATAAGACAGACAGGTGAGAGAGAGAGATTTAGTGATGAATGGGAGAGAAGCATTTACTACGATCAGCAGTCTCCCCTCCCCCCTCCCTTCTACTCTCCTCTCAAGTCCAGCTGCACAGCTTCAAGTCTGTATGTACGGAGCAGCACTGACTGTGAAGGAAGGGGGGGGGGGGGGTCCTGCTTCACTTTTCCCCCAGCTATTCACTCGTAATCTGCCTGCCTGGCAGGAGAGGTCTTCTCACCTGCCAGGCACATGTCTCTGTCTTCACCAGCAGATTATGAGTGAATAGCTGGGGGAAAAGTGAAGCAGGACCCCCCCCTTCCTTCAGAGTCAGTGCTGCTCCGAGCATACAGACTTGAAGATGTGTGCAGTGCTGCTCGGCGGGACCCTAGAGAGGGGAGCGGGAATCCTGCTTTCAACTGGGGGGGGGGGTGCTGGTGGTGACGGGGCTGGCTGGCAGTGGCAATACCAGCGCGGAGAGATGCTGCGGGGCACGGTGGTGGTTCGGCTGGTGCTGGTGGTGGCAGGCATGGATGGATTGAGCTGGGGGGGGGGGTGGATTTAGTTGGGGGAATGTGGCTGCTTACCTTCAATGGCGCCGCTCCTCTGACGCCCTCACAAGCGCTCCAGAAACCGGAAGTGATTAAAATGGCACTTCCCACTGACCTCTACTCCGGTCCCCGCTGGCCAATCCCATTACAGCACTAGGGCATTTTAACAAATGACAGTGGGAGTGTGTGCGGGCGCACAGCTTGCGCCCTGCACATGCCCTAAACACGGGCAAATCAGCTTCCCAGCCTGCAGTCAGCTGATTGCAGGCTGGGAAGCTTCCCATAGACCACAGCATGTCCGGCGCCTGGAAACTCTTAAAGTGACATTTACAGCTTGGGGGCCGGCACCCGAACGCCCCCTATGGACGGGCCGCCACTGATAGTGACTATACTGCCACAGTTATTATTGATTTTGTAAATGTGCTTTTAAGTGGTCCAGCCCCCGGTGCCAGTCATTAGTCCTTGCGAGCCCTCATTGTGTCTCTTGTTGTTCTGGACTGTCGACTTCTGGTTTCCCCTTCCCGAGACACCAGAGGATAGTGGCTTCCTGTTCTCCCGCAGTCATTGGACCATATGAGCTTCATCATTGCACAGTGTCAGTCAGATACCAGGAACCATGTGATCCTTGTTTTCTGCAATTGCACTGTGACTTTGTGAATTATATGGTAAAAAAAGTATGTCTCTATGAAACATTAACAGTGCTATATGATTTTGTGAATTTCAAATGAACTAAGAGTTCACAATCTGCTCTAATGGGGTGCAGGGTTCCTCCAGGACTTCTTATCCTGTGGTGGTAGATATCCTCAGATAAATTAATAAGCCAATAAAACTGATGATAAAAAACATATAAAATATACAAAAACAGTCCACAAATAGTCTTAAGTGGTTGTGTTTTGAATCACACAGTCTTTTGTGTCAGTATTTCCCTTGATAAAGAGTGGTGCTTAGATGAATCTAAGATGTCCAGGATATTCTCCACTGGGTGTCCCCCTTAAGATTTTGTACTCACCAGATAGTCATGGTGTCTAATGCCTTAAGATCTCCTTTCCTTCGGAACACTGGAGTCTCCGTTCTATTGTATCCAGCACAGCTCAGCGTCAGTATCTCTCCTCCTAATAGGTATGGATGGGGTTGGGTGCGTGTATGCAGCGTGATCGGTCATAAAGAAATAAGTGGAGAAGGAGAGGACATAGTTGTTACAAATAAATACAGGATTACACTATCTCCCACTCTAAAATATGCTTACAAGATATATAAAAGCAATTTGCACAGCAGTAGTTGAATAACAGCTCACTCAGTGGGTTAGGCGTTTCAGCTCTGTCTCCAGCTGATGTGTCCCGGGTGTAATTCACTCTGTCTGTACGATTCGTCATGTAGCCACGTACTGATGCGTTTCGTGATTGGCTCACGTCTTTACCTCATCTCTCCAGAAGTTTCTCCTTCAACATCTTGTCTGTCTCTGCAGCGTCACACTGCAGAGACAGACAAGACATTGAAGGACAAAACATAGGGCCAGATTCACAGAGCCCTTACTCCGGTCTATCTCACGTTAGACCGGAGTACTTTCAAATTACGAGCGTCGTTTCATTAGTCTAAATCCTCAAACCATTATACGACGGCTTCGGGCTTCAATCTGACTGGCTTACATGTTCGTACGCCTTCAGATCTACGCTGCAATAATTTTGCGGCCGCTGGGTGGAGTTCCCGTCGTTTTCCGCGTCGGGGTATGCAAATGAGCTTTTTCCGACGATCCACGAAGTTACGATCGTCCTTCGCAATCTCTTCCGGCATCTGTAGTCATCTTTTTGCTGCGTAAAGTTATTCCAGCTTTTAGCTGGTCTATAGTTAGACGGCCCATGTTAAGTATGGGCGTCGTTCCCGCGTCTAGTTTCAAATTTTTATTTTATTTTTTGCGTAAGTCCTCCGGGAATAGGAATGTACGTAAACAACGCTACTCAAAAAAAAAATGACATAACGACGTTATTTCGCGCAATGCACGGCGGGAAATTTCAGAACGGAGCATGCGCAGTTCAATTGCCGCGGGGATGCGCCTAATTTAAATGCTTCATGCCCCCTAATCGCGTATTTCGATTCCGCCGCGAGAAATACACTACGCCGCCGTACCTTACGGGCCAAAATCTACCTGAATTCGTCGTAGAGCCAGGTAAAATACGGCGGCGTAGTGTATCTCTGATACTCTGCGCCGATGCAATTGTACCTGAATCTGGCCCATACTTTTTTACCATATACTTCCTTTATTATAATAGCTGCTTTTCTGCGTATATATTATTTTTTTTACAGCTTATTAAGCTAAAAGATCCGTTCCATTGAGCGCTAGGATCAGTTTTTATCTTAGGATACACTCTGATATATTTTTTTGCATGACTTTGTGAATTGTTTCATAATTTTAAACATGGTATTAATCAATAAGTGGACATTTTAGTGATTTACAATATTTTTGGTGTTGGGACTTGTGTGCTATGAATTAAGTGGCATCCAATAGCCACCCTTTTTGTATTTAATACTCACCTGATTAAGCCTCTTTTACATTAGCTTCAAGGGAATCTCTATGCGCTCTATTGTGTTTGGCCCCGTACACACGACCGAGTTTCTCGGCAGAATCCAGCGAGAAGCTTGCTGGGATCCATATTCTGCCGAGAAGCTCGATCGTGTGTACACTTTCGTCGAGCGTCCCGTCGGGAAGCTCGTCGAGCCAAAATAGAGAGCAGGTTCTCTATTTGCTCGACGGGCCATTGGGACTAATGGCTCGACGCCTTTTTCGACAGCCTGGTCGACGAACTCGACGGCCGGCCGAGAACCTCGTCAGGCGGAACGATGGGTTTAGCCTGACGAGGTTCTCGGTCGTGTGTACGGGGCCTTTGTGGTTTATCTGTCCTATTTCATCCCCATCCAGAGGGAATTCAGCAGCCAGAGAGAACACCCATTTTTGTGGCTCACATTGAATGGTTTTATTATTGCTATAGTCCACCAGATTACTTTCAGCAGTGTTCAGTGCAGGACTTTATTTTTATTTTTTTTTATATATTGTACTCCCTGACATGATTGGTGTGCCCTCTAGTGGCTACTGATCTGCATATAAAAATATACCATATTTATCGGCGTATAACACGCACCCTAACTTTAAGAGGGAATTTTCAGGAAAAATAAATTCCACAGCCCCTTGCGTATAACACGCAGGCACAGTTTACCCTCTATTTACAGGGTAAAAAAGAGAGTGTTATACGCCAATAAATACAGTAATTGAAAAAAATAGGCCATCCATTTTTCTTCGCTTCTGAAGGTTTAAATGTGTTTGGTTAGGGAATATGGCACCTCAATATCAGCAGGTATGAGACGCAAACCGGAAGATTCTCTGGCCCAGATTCACATACACTTAGATTCGCGTAGAGTATCAGAAATACACTACGCCGCCGTATTTTACCTGGCTCTATGTGGAATCCCGGTAGATTTTGCGCATTGCGCGAGATCACGTCGTTACGTCATTCGTTGTTTGAGTAGCGTCGTTTACGGACATTCCTATTCCCAAACGAGTTACGTAAAAAAAAAAAAATAATTAAATTCGACGCGGGAACGACGGCCATACTTAACATGGGCTACGCACCGTTAGACCAGAAAATAGCTGGTCTAACAGTACGTAGCAAAAAAATGACGTAAGCGATTGCGAAGACCACTCGTATCTTCGTGGATCGCCGTAAAAAGTCATTTGCATATCCCGACGCTGAAAACAACGTGGACTCCTCCCAGCGGCCGCAAAAATATCGCAGCGTAGATCCGAAGGCTTACGAAGACGTAAGCCTCTCGGATCGAAGCCCGAAGCCGCCGTATCATGGTTTGAGGATTCAAACTAGTGATACGGCGCGCAAAATTTGAAATTACTCCTGTCTAACACCAGTTAGACAGGCGTAATTGCTCTGTGAATCTGGGCCTCTGTTTCTAAGAAAAGATCTTACCACAAGCCATATGGCGTGGGGCCCCATTCAGGAGTGGTCACATACTTTACGTTTAACACCTCTGGTTTTACCACCCCAGAATGCAGCCCACCCGACATGACCATGTTAAGATTGCTACTATTTGGCTCTACTCCCTTTACGCATTCAACTGAAGTTTAACAATGAAACATGCGGGCCTTGAGCCTATACATTGTATCAAGATATGGGATCTAGAGGACCCTCAAAATATAGCAGGATTGACTCAGAGGGTGGGCTCCACCAACTCCTTGTTATGGAGGTGGGTTTAAACCTACCGTAGCTAATACTCTCCAATTCCTTTTCTGTATCCCCCAGATCCTATCATAAGGCCTAAGATACACTCAGAACTCAGAACAATCGATCTCTGGCCCAACATTTTACTTATTGAATGTGAATTACCCAGCATGTGTTTTTTTTATTTTCTCTGATAATTTTCAGTTGTTTTTTTATCTATAGATGTGCATACCTCCCTTACCTGTTTATACATCTCTGTACAAAGTCATAAACCGCAAGTCGTTTGCCTTTAATATTGTTAAAACTTTGACTTTTTTTCTTGACTTAAACCTTACCTAATAAAAATAGATTGAAAGAAAAAAATAGGACACAACTAAATTTGTGATAAAAATTGTGCAACATAATACAGTTCAACATACAGTAAATTTAAAAATTAAATGCACAACTCCTTCCATGGATAATCTTTACCTTTTTCTATTATTCAGGTTGCATTGGTTGAGCAGCATTTCAGAAATGAGTTTCAACCCTACCTAAAAGATTCCTATAAAGTCACCAAAATTAGTGGAGATTCCCAGCTAAAGATTTCCTTTCCTAAAGTGGTGAAAGAGAATGCTGTCATTATATGCACAGCTCAGATACTGGAAAACTCATTGATCAAGGCAGATGAAAATAAAGAAGAAGGGGTCAGTCTGTCAGGTATGTAAAAATATATTGTATTGAAAATTAATTGTGGTGGAAAGAACTCCAATTAGCTGTTGCAGTTTTCACAAACAAGACCCCAGTACCAGATCGCCTATCTGCTGTTTTTTAGCGATGTGTGTCGTTACCTGAATTGCTTTAAAGAGAATTTTTTTTTCAAATATTATAATTTTTACTATATGTATACATTACCCTTCTCCATGATGGAAGCTACTATAGTTGTCCTTCCTAAGGAAGCAAAAGACTTATTGCAACCCTGTTCATACAGGCCAATTTCATTACATTGTGCAGATGTTAAATTACTGGCCCAAGTAATAGCCACTAGACCAGTGATGGCGAAATTGTGCAGATGTTAAATTACTGGCCCAAGTAATAGCCACTACTAGACTGAGTAAAGGTATACAAAGTGTTGTCCACCCAGATCAATCTGGTTTTATACTAGATAGGTCGACTAGTCTGAATATCAAGTGAGATGGGTGAAGATGAATGCGCCTGCAACGCTGACATCTCGACGCTGGAAGAGCTTTGTTTTAAGGTAAAGTTTAACCACTTGCTGACCAGCCGCCGTCATCATACGGCAGCAGGTCAGTTCTCCTGCGGGAATCACCCTAGCTGTACGGCAGTCCACTGGGGACCCGCGATTGCGATGTACAAAGGCAGAACAGGGATCTGTTAGTGTTAACCAGGTGATTCCCCATTCTGCCTAGTGACATGTCAGATCTTCTGTTCCCAGTTATCGGGAACAATGATCTCTCATGTCCCTGGTAGCCCAACCCCCTTACAGGTAGAACACAACTAGGGAACACGGTGGGAGCTGTGGTGGCTCAACGTGATTGGCACTGCGCTGACAAGCCGTTCACCTCTGCAGCCAAGGGTCTCTAACGGTCTCGGCTACGTGTGAATTGAGTTTGGTGGTCTCAGCCCGGCTCCCGGTGGGTGTGCTATGCAAGGTACACCTGTGCTTAGTATGCCCACCCCCCCCCCCAAAAAAAAAAACACCACACTTGCATGCACACGAAATTGGTTTAACACAAAGTAAAAAAACAAGAAAAAAAAAAAAAACTAGGGAACACACTTAACCCTTTGATCGCCCCCTAGTGTTAACCACTTCTGCCTAAGTCTCCTCTGCGCTTTGGCATTTCTTAAAATAGGCCATGGACTAGGGTGGCAGGGCTGTCAAGAGCATTCTTCCTAATTGCTAACAAGGGCAACGCTTACTACTTGTCCTGCTGACAACGTTTTACAAGTCTGGAAGTGAGGAGATTTCATCAACAGCTACACAATCTAGGTAGGGAAAAGCTAGCCTTGGCAGAGTTTTATTTTTGTGTCCCTTTTTGAGATTTTCCTCTGCTTCCTGTCTAGTAAAACACTGTTAGCAGGACAGGAAGTAAAGGAAAACATAGCTAACAGAGTCCCAGGTAGCAGTGAAAATCGGACAGGGGTTGTAATCCTGTCACACCATATCCAAAACTGACCAAAAAAACTACATTTTTTTTTTAGCTCAACATATATTACCTGTCAGTAGGGATGAGCCGAACACCCCCGCGTTCGGTTCGCACCAGAACCGTCGAACAGACCGACCGTTCGCGCGGACATTTAGAACCCCATTAAAGTCTATGGGACTCGAACGTTCGAATTCAAAAACGATCATTTTAAAGACCAATATTCAAGTTATTGTTGGAAAACGTATTTGAGAACTGGGTCTTGCCCCAGGGAACATGTATCATGGGAAAAAAGTTTAAAAAACGGTCGTTTTTTTCAGGAGCAGGACTCCTGAAAAAATGACCGTTTTTAAAACTTTTTTTTCCATTGATACATGTTCCCTAGGGCAAGACCCGGGTTCTCAAAGACGTTTTCACAGGCAAACTATAGACACCCAGCAGGTACAATATTTAAAGGAATTTTTCATTTTTTTTTTAAGTTAAGCATCATTAAAATCAGTGCTCCAGGAGCAGTGATTTTATTGATGCTTAAATAAAAAAAAAATCCTTTAAATATTGTACCTGCTGGGTGTCTATACCTGTGATAACGTCTTTAAATAGCACAGTCACCTGCCTGCCAGTAAATTAGGAAGAACTGATCTATCCAAGCTATACAGTGTATAAATATATGTACAACTCCCGGGATGTATATATATCCTCTACACACTGTAAATTAAGCTAAACTGACTAGCCTGCCTGCCTGCTCTATCTAGCTATATAAAAAGACAATCTCTCTGTCTCTCTGACTGCTCTCACTAACAAGCCGGAACACACTACACGAGGCCGCCCAGCAGGCGGCCTTATATAGTGTGGGGCGTGTGCTAAAGCCCTGAGCCATAATTGGCCAAAGCCACCCAGGCTTTGGCCAATTACGGCTCTTCGTTTTTTGCGCGCTGTGATTGGCCAAGCATGCGGGACATACAGCATGCTTGGCCAATCATCAGCGCACAATGCCGCAGTGAATTATGTGCCGTTTTGCGTCACTCGAATTTGGCGCGAACGACCGCTTTTGTTCGAATTTCGTCGAACCTATAAACAGACAATGTTTGAGTCGAACATACGTTCATATCAAACGCAAAGCTCATCCCTACCTGTCAGTAACACATGCCTGATTATGATAAAAGGTCCCAGACTGACACCCTAGCTGTCAGAGCAATCCATCTGGGTCTTCATTCTTGTTTTCCATGCACAGCTTAAGCATTGTAAAAAGAATGAACAGAGGGCACACCAGCCATAATATTTTATCAAAATCACAAAGAAGGAAACATACTTACAAACAAGTGGATAATAAAAGCATATCAGAGTCCACAATGGACAAAAAGCAACCAGGTCACCAGGACTTTGAATGGCTCTGAGGAAGAGGGGATCCCCCTCGAAACTCATCAGCCATCTGGAATGTTCTCTGGCATTTTGGACACAGTCCTGGTGACCTGGTTTCTTTTTGTCCATTGTGGACTCTGATATGCTTTTACTATCCACTTGTTTGTGAGGATATTTCCTTCTTTGTTATTTTAATAAACATTACTTGGGTAATGCGCAAGGTTGGTGTGCATTTTATTTATTCTTTTACAGTGTTCCCATTCAGTATCCCCTGACCCTTGGTGGGCAGTAGTGTTGCTCACGAATATTCGCATTGCGAATATTCGCTACGAATATTGCATATTCGAGTATTCGCGAATAACTCGAATATCGCGGCGAATATTCGCAATTTCGAATATTCGTATTTTTCAAATTTCGCAATAAATTTCGCAATAAATTTCGCATTTGCGAAATTTCGCAATAGCGAAATTTCGCAATAATAATATTTCGCAATTTTTTATTTTTTTTTAATAAAAATTTTGTGAATTCGTGAATATCGATTATTCGTGATATTTTATAAAAAAAAAAAGAAAAATCGCGAAATTTCGCATTGCTGAAAATTCGCAATGCCGAAAATTCGCAATGGCGAAAATTCGCAATGGCGAAAATTCGCAATTTTTTTACATTATTTATATCACGAATATTCGATATTAACGATTATTCGCGAATATTCTTTGAAATATCGCGAAATCGAATATGGCGTATTCCGCTCATCACTAGTGGGCAGCAAGGCCTGTGCATGTACTGGGAGCCATAGGAATTCCAGTCTACTTTCATTGCCATCACACCATTGTTGAGCGCAGGAGATTTTGTTTGACAGTTTAAGCATTGTTGGTGGCATGGTATGGTGTGTAAGCACACAGTGGGCAAGGTTGCACTGAGACTCTTTTGGCTTCTCTACCCCTCACCTTGACATGCCTCGTGTGGCTTCCATTTCTAAACTGTTAAAAAGGGCTAACCAATGTGAGCCTGCCAGGAAGCCAATACCTGTACAGACCATCCATTTGCAGTTAGGGCATTCCCAGTTGGACATATACAAAGGGGCATGTATGCATGTGGCTAAGGGGTGGGAATGCCCCAGCTGAAGATGATTGGCCCGTACAGGTGACCACTTCCCAGCGGGCTCACACATGTGGGTTCGGATCCTAGTCTGGACACGCCCAAGCTCATGACTGCTAGTCTGTCACTCACTAAATTTGTCAAAATTTGTTAAAAAACAAATTTGAAACTAAACAAATTTCACATGTCTACTTGTCTTATAAAACCATAAATAGGTTGTTGGCCAATGTCTATGAGTACCTTTCAACACTTCTTTGCCAAATTAATGATAATAATAAAAAGAAGAATAGCGCAAAAACTGAAATCTATAGGTGTAGTTGCAGTCATTCCATGTGGTGTACATGTTTTCCAGATTTCTCCCTGCTTATCATTGATGAATGCCACCACACTAACAAGGATGCTGTGTACAACAACATCATGCTACGCTATATAAAAATGAAAAAAAAGAATCGGAAAGTTCACAAGACGGAAGGCTCCGCAGAAATGGTTCCTCTTCCTCAGGTTTTAGGACTGACAGCTTCACCAGGAGTTGGGGGAGCTACGGACATTAAAAAAGCTGAAGAGCATATTTTAAGGGTATGTTTTTTTTTTTTTGGTCAATTAACTAAGACTTGCTATTAATATGTATTTTTATATGTTTGTTGCTATAAGAATTTCCCTAACAATATTAAGAAGATGGGAGTAGTTTCTTCACAGAATGGGCATGACTTTAGATTTTCAGACTTGGGAAAGGTTAAGGACCAGCATAAAGCCTGACCCTGCATTCTAATGGGCCACACAGATGTAGAAATCAGTTTGAAGAACACTGCTTTTACTATTAGCATCAAATAGTATTTCTCAACCTTTTTAACATGGAGAAACCCCTGAAATATTTTCCTGGGCTTACTATATCTACAGCTCATAATACAGTAGTGTGATGGGCACTAATTTTTTTTCTTTATGTAGCACTGTCCCCATAGGGGCTTGTTGAGTGTTGGCTTCATAGGTCTCTCCCTGGTTACATGCAAACTGGTTGCCAATGGTTCCCACTAAGGTGCAGGGGGTTCCCACTTAGGTGCGAGGGGTTCCTACTTAGATGCAAAGGGTTCCCACTTAGGTGCAGAGTATTTCTCGCTTGGTTTCACTTTTGGAACAGTGGGGGACATTTAGAACAAGCTGAGTTGCACCTGAGTACAATGAGCAGACCTAACCAATAGATCCTGCTCCCTGGTAGTCAGAGAGCACACTAATGCCTTGTACACACGGTCGGATTTTCCGTCGGGATAAACTCTGACTGATTTTTCCGACGGAATTCCTTTCAACCTGTCTTGCATACACATTGTCACACCAAATTCCGATCGTCAAGAATGCAGTGACGTACAACACTACGACGAGCTGAGAAAAATTAAGTTCAATGCTTCCGAGCATGCATCGACTTGCTTCTGAGCATGCATGTTTTTTTCTCCGTCGGAGTTCCATACAGACAAGGGGAATTTCCAATAGAATTTTTTTCCGTCATGTTCTCTTTCTAATCCTTTGGAATATCCGGCGGAAAAAGTCAGATGGAGCACACACAAGGTGGGAATATCCGATGAAAAATTTCCTCTGAAATTTCGACCGTGTGTAGTTTTATCTGACCATCTTCCTGATAAGCAGAAAGACCAAAAACTATACTCTCTCTTCTAGCCTACCTAAGAGGGCGTACACTTACATTTGAGGTCATTGGTAAAAATACCCCCTTACAGATGGCAAAAATTGTTGTCACTGGTTATTCACCTGAGAGGCAAAAGCATTGCTCAAGGAACCATAGCAAGTTTTAGTATGCTGCATTATATAGCATTTTTGGTTTATTACCACCTTACAAACAGAAGTTCTACCTGGTCTGTTTCATACGCCTCTGAACCTGATAAATAAAACAAAATGATTGTCTTTCTTTTTTTTTAGATATGTGCTAACCTTGATTCCAGAATCATGACTGTTATAGAAACAAAAGAGCAGCTCAAGAATCAAGTGAATCTTCCATGTAAACAAGTTGATATTGCCGAAGATAAAAAGAAGGTAGTAAAGTTTTTATTTCTTACTGAAATTGAATCTAGAATTTCTATCAGAGCTGATATGCTGCAATGTAAAATTTATGGTATGCACTGAACATGTTTGATTCAACTATGTATGGTTATACGGCTGTCTATTAAATTTAAGAAAATACATGAAAAAATGAATTACCTATTTTCTGGTCACATGATCATGCTACTCTGACTACCCTATGTCAGTGAATGGCTGCTGTAGGGGAGAAAAGGGAGCACCAACAATGGCTGGTTCTTGGGAGCCCATAAGTGACATCACAGCTCCCAAATTTCCCAGCTGTTTTTAAGTGCTCCATGAATTGGAGCTGCAGGAACCTGTCACCGAACCAGATTGAACATAGGTAAGTATAAAGATCTTTTTTTATATAGATTAGCCAGGATAGGTAGAAAGAAGGGGGGGGGGGGCATGAAGTAGTTCTTCATGGGAAGAGTGTCAACTAGTCAGATTTGATTTTCTTTACTGATTGCGATTTCCCAAGAAAAAAAACAAAGCCTGCCTCAGGAATGCAAAGTTGCTCAGCCCCAGTGAATAAATATGCATGCTCAGGTGACATAAACATGCATGAACCATGGAGTGTCTTTGGGGTGCCTTAGCAAAATGCCTTACAATTGCCCAAAAATTGTATGCAAGCCAGCGTGTGGATGAAGGCTGCCTTTTAGTTACACAAAGCCACCGATTTTCATTGTGCACCATTACAACCTTCTAGCTGCCAACTTCCCAACAACCAATGACATTGTCGGTTGATCAGGAGGATGTTGGGCGACTGCACAGCATCCTTGTTTGCCCCTCCCCTGCCCCTCTCCATCAGCACTGGGGAAGAAACTGAGGGAGAGGGGAAACACTGGAATACAGGTCAGTACCAGTGTGCAAAGGTATATTTGCTTTGTAGAAAATAAATCACCTCTAATGTTGGGTGTCCTAGGCTTGTGGATGTTGCTGCGTTAAGTAAAACGATTAGTTTAGGTTTTTTACTTAGGAACAGGAAAGGGGAAAAGTAAACCATTTGGTCGGACATTAAAGGCAATGGGACTACAATATTTGTGTATACATTATTTTTTTTATTTGTGGACAAAAATGTTTAAAAAACAACAATTATACATAGACAGCATCATCTAAAAACTGTGTTTGTATATGTAGAAAACATGACCAGCAAGGGCCTAAGGCCGCGTACACACGATCGAATTTATCCGATGGAAACAGTCCGAGGACCGTTTCCATCGGATATGTCCGCCGGGCTGTTTTGTTCCGATGGCTGTACACACCATCGGATCAAAATCCCAGCCGGCAGACAGCGCGGTGACGTTGGCGCCGCCACGTCACCGCACCAGGAAGTAAACAACTTCCACGCATGCGTCGCATCCGTACGACGCTTGTGCGGGCAGATATGTCCGCTGGTGAGTGTACTGACCAGCGGACATATCCGACGGACATGTCGCCGGCGGACAAATTTTAAAGCATGTTTTAAAATTTGTCCGCCGGTCAGACATGTCCGCTAGCCCGTACACACGATCGGATTTGTCCACTGAACTGGTCCGTCGGACCAGTTTGAGCGGACAAATTCGATCATGTGTACGCGGCCTAATACTTGGAGTGTGTGGTTAATATAGATCAGACATGTCCAAAGTCCGGCCCGCGGTCCGGTTTTGAACGGCCTGCCTGGTTATCTAAATATATATCTTTTTTGGCCCCCGACGATCTCCCACAAATAGATATATAGGCTGGCTGCCTTGGAAGGGACAGACAGGGAGGCGGAACTAGTGCCGTGCATACATGAGGATTATTTCCTGTTTACACGGCAGCCTGCCTGTCTGCCATTGGACGACTCTTCTGTCCATTAAAGGAGGTGGAACTTTCTTTATAGAGGCTGCCATGTAAACAGGAGTTTCTCCTGCAGGTAATCTTTGGCACTTGTCCTGCCCCCTCCCTGTCCCCTCCAAGGCTGCACTAATGGCAATGGTGGGTGCTGCATTCCTGGCAATGGCGGGTGCTGCATTCCTGGCAATGGCGGGTGCTGCATTCCTGGCAATGGCGGGTGCTGCATTCCTGGCAATGGCGGGTGCTGCATTCCTGGCAATGGCGGGTGCTGCATACCTGGCAATGGCGGGTGCTGCATACCTGGCAATGGCGGGTGCTGCATACCTGGCAATGGCGGGTGCTGCATACCTGGCAATGGCGGGTGCTGCATACCTGGCAATGGCGGGTGCTGCATACCTGGCAATTGGGGATCTGCAGATGTGCACTGACCCTTATTATGTTTCACAGTTCTTTATTTAAAATGTTAAGGGCCAGATTCTCCAATATTTTCGGCGGCGTAGCGTAAGCCAGTTACACTACGCCGCCGCTCTACTGGAGCAAGTGCTTTATTCTCTAAGCACTTGCTCCATAGGTTTCGCCTGCGTCGCGTAAATCGCGCAGCGTAAACCCGCGCAATTCAAATGGGGCGGCTTGTATTTAAATTAAGCGCGCCCCCGCGTCGAACGAACTGCGCATGCGCCGGCCGGGGAAAAAGCCCAGTGCGCATGCTCCAGCTCACGTCGGAAAGCGTCGTTGAAACCGACGTCAAAACGACGTGAGCGTCATTTACGCAAGTCCCTATTCGCGAACGAGTTAGTAAAACGACGTAAGCGACGGAAAAAGCCGACGCTGACCCGACGCCATACTTAACATGGCGTCCGACGGGACACGACGGCATCCGACGGGACCTCGTAAGGTTACTCCACATAGAAGCTGGGGTAACCTTACGAGTTCGTAAACGACGTACGCGACGACGGGGCGGCGTAAAAGCGATCGAGAATCGGCGTACTACTTCATTTGCATATGCAAATGAAAAAACAACGTAAAGGCCACCTAGTGGCCGGAGTTGTCATTACATCTACGATCCGAAAGTGTAATTGTATTACACTTGTCGGATGTAGAAGCGTATCTATGCAAAAGTGATGCTCAGCATCACTCGCATAGATACGAGTCAAAAAAAAAGGCGATACGACGGGGTATCTGAGATACTCCGTCGTAACGCCTCTGAGAATCTGGCCCTAAGTTTTTTTTCCTGAAACTTCCCTCTTAAAGTGAAGGGGCGTGTTATACGCCAATAAGTAAGTATATCCAAATAACACGCCTGAGCTCATCTCTTTACTCACACACAGCCACAAAGGCAAGATAATTTTTGTTCGGCAGTGAATTAGTACTCGAACAAACACACTTAGACCAAATTTTAATGGTTCAAAGAACGCCAGGCAAAATGGTTGGCTCTCTCGCATGTTCACTTCATCAAATCTGGCCCTCTTTGAAAAAAGTTTGGACACCCCTGATATAGTAAGCCCCTGTGCGTTTTTCCTCAGTTTTCCCTTTTAGAATGGGGTGCCTCAAGATTTTTCAAGGGTGCCTTGAATGACAAAAAGGTTGAGAAACACTGATCTGAGTTATGCAGTATGTCCAGCTTGAGTCCGTCAGAAAAAACTCCTTGTTGGAATCCTCCCTTCTCCTTCCTGCAAATGTTGCCAAAGTTAAATCTTCAAAGCTTATGGAGGACTTAGGAGGATGAGCCCAAAATATCCAGGACAATCAACAGCTTAATAAGAGAATAGATATGGTAGGAATGCGGTCATTGTCACTGCCTCCAGTATTTTTAAATTGACATTTTGTTTTACAGAATCCTTTTGGAGATAAACTCAAAAAGATGATGGGGCAGATTGAAAGTTTTGGAGATTTAGCTTCAAAATCTGAACATGGATCGCAATCCTATGAACAATGGGTGATTCAGAAAGAGAAATTAGGTAACCCTAATATATTAACTACAACAGTAGCATATAGAATAATTTATATCTGTAACAATTTAGATGTTATGATACTCTGTTACTTAAAGTGGTTGTAAACCTCAGACATGAACTATATACATAGCATTGTCCTCTATAGTGTGTACTTGTCTCAATTAAGAGCACTATGTGTCATTTCTGTCTGCTGCTTCATTCCTCTGCTATTAGCATGAATCACTTCTGGCAAGTTTTCCTGACACCAACAGAACAAAGGGGACACGGGAGGGATCCCCAGCACACACAAAAAAAAAAAAAAAAAACTACTGTCACTGACCCTACCTATGACTGGTCTATACAGTAAGGAGCACTGGAAAGGGCGGACGCATGTCCAGAATATCCAAGCAACCAATCAGCAACCAACCCAATTCACCTGTCTAACCGTGCATTAAAAACAGGGGTTTAGTTGCACGCATTTGCAAATACATGCGTAAGCTGAAGGCCCCATCAAGGCTCCCTGTGTACTGCAGTCCTAACTCTAAAATTTTAAAGTCTCCTCAGTGGAAGCACATGTATGCTGATGAATAGATGAATGGCAGATGACTGGGGGGGGGAGCCCAACCCTCCTTAAAGGGGCAGGAGCACACTAAACACCCAGCACATAGAAAAAACGGTGCTAGTGCGTTGCCTGACCACAAAGACAACAATACAAAAAACTACTGTCACTGCCCCTACCTATGACTGGTCTATACAGTATGGAGCACTGGAAAGGGCGGACACATGTCAAAAAAACACGGAATATCCAAGCTCAAACTTACCAACCAATCGGCAACCCCGCCTGCAATTGGCAGCTTCAGCTCTGTCCCTGTGTGCAGTGTGAAAGGGGTGTGTACCTTCCCTTCAATCAGCTATTACAGCTCTCCTCTGTGAGCTCTGCAGTGTGTAATTTCAGCTCTCCGTCCTCTGTTTTCTAAAAGCTCAGATAAGCTGTATCAATTATGGACTTTGAATGGATGTAGAGAAGAGAAGACTGCAGATAGACAGGCATAACTTATGTAGGAGGATTTGATTCATTCCTGTGTATCACCTGAGGTCAGTCACATCACTGGGTATATGAAAGCATTTACAACCACTTTAATATTGCCCATATGGTGGTATTCTAGGAACAAGTTGCTAAACTTTATTATAATGTATGCTAGATTATTCTCAAACACACACAATGAGAGCTCCTTGTTGTCTCTTACAGAGGCATTACCAGGGAAGTTGTACAGCTTTGAGTCATATGACATAACTAAAGTTGCCCATCAGCACACCTAAGATTTGCAGAGAAAATGTGATAGTATGACATATAACCCTAAAGACCAATTCCAGGGAAAGTAAAACTCCTTCCTGGGCCCCCGCATTGCAAAGGTTAAACATTCATTCAGGTTTAGGGGACCAAGAACAGCAGTTTTACTTACCCAACTCTCTGCTCCCCCAGAAGCTGGTGCTCTCCTCTTCTCCCATACACTCTGGCAATGGACTATCTTTTGGCATCCTCATGTCCAGTGCAGAGCTATGGTGCTTGTGATCAGCACAGGGCCAATCAGCACTATCCAGACAGAGGGTTAGAGGTCCTGCAGCCTCATAGGACATTCAGAGTAGAGTTAAAACTCCTGTTACAAGATTTAACCAGACTCTGATAGAAGTCATTGGACTGCTGTATACTGCTGATGAGAAAAGGTATTAAGCATATAAATAATTGCATTTCCATGTTCTGTGTACTGTAAGAGACCAGATATAGTGAATTCAGGTTCTGTGTTTAGTAACAATTTAAAGTGGTTGTAAACCCTCAGGGACAACTTTCACCTACAGGTAAGCCTAGATTAATGTTTACCTGTAGGTGCTAGAAATATCTCCTAAACCTCTACAGTTTACAAGATATTTGCAATGTCCCCAAACAAAGGCCTCTTCTGCACATGTGCTGACTTGAAAGGGCACGCTATGCCGTTTCAGGCTGGGGTCATGCCGTGACAGGTGGCTCCAGAGGGCATGCACGGGAGTGACATCACTCGTCATGAGATCTGATCTCTCAAATCGCCTGACAAATCGCTCCAATATGAACCTAGGCTGAGTTGTGCTTGAAAGCAACCAAATATCAGCTTTTATTCTACTCAGATCAGAGGGGAAAGTCAATCTCTGGTTAGAAGGCCTGCGTTATTCCACTTGCCATTTATCATCATTGTCCTTGTTGAATAAACCAACAAATATACAAACATAACCATTTTTTTTCTGTTAATGTCATCTATAGCTGTCAAAGAAGGCAATCGCATCCAACATGTGTGTGCCGAGCATTTGAAGAAGTATAACGATGCTCTGCAGATCTGTGACACCATCCGCATGAATGACGCACTAAGTCACCTGGAGAAGTTCTACGATGAAGAAAAGAAAAAGATCTTGTGCGTGCAGGAGAATGATGATGAAGGAGTTCCTCCAGAGATTGACGAGACCGATAAATATCTGCTTGAATTATTTTCCAGTAAGCAAATCATTCTCTACTACAGGATAGACGTGTGCACTGCCGAAAAATTTGTTAATTTTCGTTTCATTCGTTTTTTAGCTTTATTTCGAAAATTCGGAATTTGGAAAATGAAAACAATTTCTAATTCTGAATTTTCAAATTTTCGATATTCAAATTCAGAATTTCCGAAGTTCCCAAATTTCCCAGACAGTGCAGGGTACAGTAAAAGTTGACGCGTTTTGTGCAGAGACTAGCGTTTACTCATAAACACATAGTACTCATGACGCACCAACTTTTGCTTTACCCCGCACTGTCTGTGATGTCTTTTGCATAAAGGAACAATAAAAGTGAAGTGTTGCGAATGCCAAATGTATTTTTATTGTGGCCAGGTTTACTCTTCTTCAGACATTAGGAGGACCGGACTGTGACCAGTGGGAGTAAAAAAAATGACGTATCGCCTGCGGTCAGTAGGAGAAAAAACAGTTTTCCACCAATGGTATTAGTAGGAGGAATAGTGCCCCATTGTTGGTGTCAGTGGGAGAAATGGTGCCCCATCATTGTGTCAGTGGGGGCAAGTCCCCCATCGTTGGTGTCAGTGGGAGGAATAGTGCCCAATTGATTATCAGTGGGAGAAATTATGCCACATCATTGTTGTCAGTGGAAGGAAGAGCGCCCGCATCATTGGTGTCAGTGGGAGAAATAGTGCCCTATTGTTGGTGTCAGTGGCAGGAATAGTGCCCTATTTGTTGGTGTCAGTGGCAGGAATAGTGCCCCATTGTTGGTGTCAGTGGCAGGAATAGTGCCCCATTGTTGGTGTCAGTGGCAGGAATAGTGCCCCATTGTTGGTGTTAGTGGGAGAAATTATTGCTCATTATTGTCAGTGGAAGGAATAGTTCTCCACTCTTTGTGTCTCTAGGAGGAATGATAACTCATTGTTGGTGTCAGTGGAAGTAACAGGGCCACATACAGTTGTGCTCATAAGTTCACATACCCTGGCAGAATTTATGATTTCTTGGCCATTTTTCAGAGAATATGAATGATAACACAAAACTTTTCTTTCACTCATGGTTAGTTATGGAGATTTTAAGGTACCGTAGTTTGTCGCCATTCCACGAGTTAATTATAAAGCGTGACATGTTTGGAATCTATTTACTCGACGTAACACTACCGTGTGACATAAAATATTGCAACAATCGCCATTTTATTCTCTAGATTCTCTGCTAAAAAAATATATATAATGTTTGGGTGTTCCAAATAATTTTCTAGCAAAAAATACAGATTTTAACTTGTAAAAACCCAATGTCAGAAATAGGCTTAGTCATGAAAGGGTTAAACATCTAAGCAAATGTTTCAAAATATAAGTCCTTACTGAAAAGATGATTTACCTCAACTTATTTTTTTTACACATCTAAAACAACACGAAAGGCTATAAATTCTCATTTAGTCTTAGAATTCTACATAGTATTGCAGTATAATTTATTTTTAATATTATTTTAACTAATATAATGTATTTGCTTGTTATATCTTCAGGTGAAAAGAAAGAACTGAACAGTCTAGCTCAAAATGAAGACTATGAAAATGAGAAACTTGTTAAGCTCAGAAGAGCAATACTGGAGGAATTCACCAAGAATGACAAAGCCAGAGGGATCGTCTTCACAAAGACACGTCAAAGCGCTGTCGCCCTGTGTCAATGGATTAGCGACAATGAGAAATTCAAGGAAGAGGGCATCCGTGCACATTTCCTGATTGGGGCCGGGAGCAACAGTGATTTCACATCTATGACGCAGGTACAGGCACATTAGACGAAAAAATAAATTATTACCCCAGCTCTACTGCCAATATAGAAGTCCACGAACTGTGATCTAGAAGCTCTAGCCAGGACGTTCAGGCCCCACACATACGATACTTAAAACAGGAAGGCTGGCAACTCGAAAGCTCTTGAATAAAAGTACTTTATTGGTTACATGGGTCCACGGGTGTTGGCTATATGTTGACGCATTTCGGCTAAGGAGCCTTCATCAAAAAATCTGTAAGGTGAACTTACACTGGACCTGCCCCCCCCCTGGTCCCGCTGCACCGGAGTCAGGCGACCCCCCCCCCCTGCTGTCAGCCCCTTCACTGGTCCGGGATTTGAAATCCTCCTAGATTTCTCTCCTCTCCTCCAGCTAGTGGCTATTCCTCTGTGCTATAGATGTTAACTGCCGTATTGACTACACAGAAAAGTTGTGTCGCATTCTGTAAATAGGTGGAGGAGACCTGTCAATAAACTGCTCTGACGCCCGTTCACAGAATGCAATGCATTTTGGGATTGAAGTAAGATACGTTTTAAGAATGGCGGAGAGATCAGGAGCGGTCGGGTGGGCAGAGAAATGTTTCTGTGTGTCAGAGGCTGTAGTTCACTACAGTGCTAGAAGACAGCCACTGAGGATGGTATCCAGTGGCTGAGAGGAGGCACACACCGTAGGATTTTTACCAGACGAGGAACCCTAAAAGTAATAGGATAGACAATATTACACATAACTAATTATAACTAAATTATGCTAAACTTCAGCTTTAAAGACGAATGCCAGGTATGGTATATTTTGCGTAATAACATTGGTTCATCTTGGATCAAAGTAACAATATACAGTGGGGCAAAAAAGTATTTAGTCAGCCACCAATTGTGCAAGTTCTCCCACTTAAAAAGATGACAGAGGACTGTAATTGTCATCATAGGTATACCTCAACTATGAGAGACAAAATGTGGAAACAAATCCAGACAATCACATTGTGTGATTTGGAAACAATTTATTCGCAAATTATGGCGGACAATAAGTATTTGGTCACCTCTACAAACAAGCAAGATTTCTGGCTCTCACAGACCTGTATCTTCTTATTTAAGAGGCTCCTATGTCCTCCACTCATTACCGGTATTAATGGCACCTGTTTGAACTTGTTATCAGTATAAAAGACACCTGTCCACAACCTCAAACAGTCACACTCCAAACTCCACTATGGTGAAGACCAAAGAGCTGTCGAAGGACACCAGAAACAAAATTGTAGACCTGTACCAGACTGGGAAGACTGAATCTGCAATAGGCAAGCAGCTTGGTGTGAAGAAATCAACTGTGGGAGGAATATTTAGAAAATGGAAGACATACAAGACCACTGATAATCTCCCTCGATCTGGGTCTCCACGCAAGATCACAAGAACGGTGAGCAAAAATCCCAGAACCACATGGGTGGACCTAGTGAATGACCTGCAGAGAGCTGGGACCAAGGTAACAAAGGCTACCATCAGTAACACACTACGCTGCCAGGGACTCAGATCCTGCAGTGCCAGACGCTTAAGGCAGTACATGTCCGGGCCCATCTGAGGTTTGCTAGAGAGCATTTGGATGATCCAGAAGAAGATTGGGAGAATGTCATATGGTCAGATGAAATCAAAGTAGAACTTTTTGGTACTCGTGTTTGGAGGAGAGAGAATGCAACCAAAATACACCATACCTACTGTGAAGCATGGGGGTGGTAACATCATGTTTTGGGGCTGTTTCTCTGCAAAGGGAACAGGACGACTGATCCGTGTACATGAAAGAATAAATGGGGCCATGTATCGTGGAATTTTGAGTGCAAAACTCCTCCCATCAGCAAGGGCATTGAACATGAAACTTGGCTGGGTTTTTCAGCATGACAATGATCCCAAACACACCACCCGGGCAACGAAGGAGTGGCTTCGCAAGAAGCATTTCAAGGTCCTGGAGTGGCCTAGCCAGTCTCCAGATCTCAACCCCATAGAAAACCTTTGGAGTGAGTTGAAAGTCTGTGTTGCCCAGCGACAGCCCCAAAACATCACTGCTCTAGAGGAGATCTGCATGGAGGAATGTGCCAACATACCAGCAACAGTGTGTGACAACCTTGTGAAGACTTACAGAAAACATTTGATCTCTGTCATTGCCAACAAAGGATATATAACAAAGTATTGAGATGAACTTTTGATATTGACCAAATACTTATTCTCCACCATAATTTTCAAATAAATTATTTCCAAATCAGACAATGTGATTGTCTGGATTTGTTTCCACATTTTGTCTCTCCTAGTTGAGGAAAACCTTTGATGACAATTACAGGCCTTTCATCTTTTTAAGTGGGAGAACTTGCACAATTGGTGGCTGACTAAATACTTTTTTTGCCCCACGTATATACCATACCTAGCTGATGCCCCTGGAATCTGGAGATGACTGTAATAGACACCCCTACTCCAGTGTTCCTCACTAGCTTCCAGGTCCCATGTCAAGTGGGTGGCCTGATGCATTGCAAACATAAGAGGTTGCTCGTTCAGCAGGGGTGCCATTCAGAGAATGCTTTGCATTTTCTGAATGAATGCAAAGCATTCTCTGATTGGGTGAGGTGGAGAGGAGGGGTGGTGAAAACATGCTCTTCATGTCATCCAGTAAGTAGTCTTTGAATGGCACCTGAGCTTAGAATGCTCCATGGCAGCAAGATCATTGGAGTAGCGGTATCTACTTCGGTGATTTCCAGCTTCCAGAGTCATTGGCAAGGTATGGTATATACATACTGTACAGTAGTTAGAGTGGTCAATTCTAGACCAATGTAACTATGTGTAAAAATTCAAGATCTGGAAATCTTTAAAATATACAATTGAAAACATTATGTTATATCTGTTCAATAAGCGTGAAATTGTGTTGTTCCTGACAAAAATCTATGTGCCTCTGCTGCAGTGTTACAAGTTAGCAGTGTGGACTACAGAACACTTATTCTTTATGTTATAGGAGTTCTTCTTTAAAAATGGCTAAAACATTTACTATGATAGACTGTGCAGTTGTAATAAAAATGTCACAATTATCTCATTTTAGAATGAACAAAAGACAGTGATCCATAATTTTAGTACTGGAAAACTTAACCTACTTATCGCAACTAGTGTGGCTGAAGAAGGTCTCGATATCACAGAGTGCAACATCGTTATCATGTATGGTCGGATAACCAATGAAATTAATATGATGCAGGTATGTTTATTTTCATTGGACCCATATATGGCATGTGCCATTTGGTAATAAACTCTGCTTTATTGGTTGACAAGTGGGCAGGTTGGTATTGTAATAGGAGAGGTAACTGTCACCGAAGATACAAAGTGCATGTATAAGTAAGGCTATGGCGATTAGTCCATTAGAAATAATAGTAACAGGCAGTTCAATGGTTAAAAATACAGGTGATGTGGCTGTTCAATGGCGGCTGCTGTCCTCAGAGAGCTGACTCTGTGGTAAACAAAAGAGGAGTAGAGAAAAGAAAGCGCCACAAGAAGGTAAGGAAATAAGGCTCATCTGTAACATTCTGTAGTCCTCGTCCCGGATCCATGGGCTGCTTAGAAGTGAAGATAGCAGAATGTGTGGAGTCTTCAGGCTCGGTATGTGGCCATCGGGATGAGGCCTGGTCCAGCCTCACAGGTCACGTGACAAGTCACTTAATTTTTTCCGGGGAACACTTCCGGGAGGAGGGTCAGACAGGGAGAACAAAGGCTGATTGGGCTACGCGCTCGGAGCCACTGCTCCTTCTATTGGCAATAGAAGGAGCAGTGGCTCCGAGCGTGTAGCCTGAACACACGATAGTGAGCCTAAAGACTCCACACATTCTGCTATTTTCACTTCTAAGCAGCCCATGGATCCGGGATGAGGACTACCGGATGTTACAGATGATCCCTTCTTCCTTACCTTCTTGTAGCGCTTCCTTTTTCTACCCTTCTTTAGGTTGGTACTATGTTTTCATACTTTATGCACAGACCTGTCCCCTTGTCTGCAACATGAAGACACAGCCTGGAATCATTACCAGTAGCTTTAAACAGGTCAGGTTCGCAGGGTGCGGCACCCTTCCTACAGAGGCACACTTTCTCGTAATGTACCTCACACCCTAAGGGTGGTTTCAAGCTCATACACATGAATTGTATGTTTTTTTGGCCTGTCAAAGTACGTTGAGGGCAAAATGCGCGTAACAAAGAGGGACACCGTAGGGTTCAATATTGAGTTGGCCCACCCTTTGCAACTATAATGGCTTCAACTCTTCTGGGAAGGCTGTCCACAAGGTTTAGGAGTGTGTATATGGGAATGTTTGTCCATTCTTCCAAAAGTCCATTTGTGAGGTCAAGCACTGATTTTGGACGAGAAAGCCCGGCTCGCATTCTTCGCTCTAATTCATCCTAAAGGTGTTCTATCGGGTTGAGGTCAGGCCAGTCAAGTTCCTGTACCCCAAACTCACTCATCCATGTCTTTATAAACCTTTGTGCATCACGACGACGGCGTCGGCTTTTCTTCTCGGCCAATCGGAAGACGAATCTCACACCTGCTTCTGATTCGCTGGATTGAGGATCAGTGTTTCAACATTGAATATTTATTTGCTGTTGTAACACTCCTAGGTGGGCTGTGTTTGCATTCTCTCCATCCAGAGCCCACCATATTTTGAAGTCTATTAATCAGGTGCTTAAAAAAAAACCGCCCACTGTAAATTATGCGTCTGGCATCCTGAAAGGGGCTGGACACATGAATAGAAGGTGGCCGCAGCGACCATGGATAGATCTAAATAGATCTAAATCTATCCATTGCATATAGGGGGTGGCCTTGAGAGAGGAGGCAGCACCCGGATGCCCCTAATGGACGCCCCTGCTTTGGGTGATCAGTGTACGTTCCAGGATTAAACAAACTTTGTAGTGGAGTCCTGAATGGGAGTGGTTTGATCAGATGATGCACTTGCAGGGCTCCAATGAGTAAAGCTGCAAGGTCTACATCCTTTTCAAAGTGATTAACCCTGAAATTATTGTTGCAGAAGATACCTAAAAACTGACTTGTATCTTATTTTAGACTTCTGGGAAAATCAATCAGCCAATCACAAAAGCAGTAAATTATATTTCTGGAGCCGTTCTATACATTGTGTACGGAACACCTCCAGATGGCCATATTGCATTGAATTTAAGATTGAAAAGAAAGGTCATTTTTAATAACATTATATTACAATATGGCTTGTTTTGTAATCATATACGCTATATATATTTTTTTTTCTATACTTTTTTTTTCCCACTAACAATATATTAAGCATTGATCAGAATTTTCGGATGAGTGTTATTATGGATACTGTTTTGGAAATCTACTAGTATTTGGCTATATTTAGTCACTTTAAAGAGACGCGGACGTGTTTTTTACAGCTTTATCATACTGTGGATTTTTTTTTTCTTTATCACCACTAGGCTCGTGGACGAGCCAGAGCAGAGTCCAGTAAGTTTGTACTGGTTGCTTCCAGTTCATCAGGAGCTGCTGAAAATGACAGCGTCAATGAACACAGGGAAACCATGATGTACAAAGCCATCCAAAATGTACAGCAGATGTCCCCTGAAGTGTTTGCGGAAAAGGTAATTTACTTATTTTTCAGTTTTTCTTTACTACGCATATAGCTGATTTATTGACAGAAACCAGGGCTGCGTTAAAGTGGATGTAAACCCACTCTCATCCTTTCTAAACCACTGCCATAGTGCTGATCTATAAGGATATAGATGCCTCCTGCATGTATACTTACCTGTCAAATGTCTCCCCTCTGTCTGTTATAAGAACTGATTCTGTGGGTGGATCTGTTGTCTGGAGCTCGGTGGGTGGAGTCGTGACGTCAGTAGACTCCCCGTCCACCTCTACACTCCCCTTATCAACATGCATTTTCTCTTGTGTATTCCTTACACTAAATTCTACTATGATCACTAACATAACGTAACCACATGACTTCAGAAAAGGAGTGGGGGAGGGAATTTTAAAATAATGCCTGTCTCCAAGCTAGTGCATGAGATATGTAAATAACCTTTCACTCACAGCAAGGGGGAGGATTTGATAACGTTTTTCTCTGTTTGTCAAGATTTATCTCACTGAACAATAAAAGAGGATTGTTTAGAGCTGGATTAACTCCGTGTGGCAAGACATATGATAGGGAATCTTATACTCTAAATTGTGCCAGCAAAAAGTGGTTTACATCCACTTTAAATAAGGGATTCATTCCTGGCTTCCCTCTGAAAAACTGACTGATTGTCATGCTATTCCTTCAGAATTTTCTGCATTACACATTTAAAGGGTCACCTGTATCCTGTCTACACTCCATACCTAGGACATTCCTAAATAAGTTGTATTCCTGTCCTCCATGTCTGTATCAGGTCAGTGACTAGGTACTGAAGCCAGGACCAGGATGATGGCAGATTTGGGCCCTTTACAGCTCTGGTGGCTCCCTTATTTCCATCCTCACAGGCTATCTTTAAATTTCCCAGAGAGGTGTATAATTGATGGGACATAGTTTTATATAAAATGGGTATTAATGACCATTTGACTGAAATGCCATATTTTTTTCACAGATTCTGGAACTCCAGTATCAAAATATTGTTGAGAAGAGAGTGAAGAAAGTGAAAAACATTCGTAAGGGTTGCCTGCAGAACCCCCACATGGTGACCTTCCTGTGCAGAAAATGCCAGAAGCACGCCTTTTCTGGCAGTGATATTCATGTGATAGAAAACATGCACCATGTCATTCCTGACTCAAAATTTAAGTAAGTGTCACAAGTTTCCTGTTATTGTTGAAATTTTTGTTTTAACTCCATGTTGTTCATTATTTAGACACTTTAAAGCCCTATACACACTTTAAAAGAGTCAAAATTTACACTTATTACGGGTTACCCGAGTTTGGTTCCAGACACCTAAGTTATCCTGCCAGCCACTGTGCCATCAATTGTCACCACTGTGCCATGCCATTAAACACAGCCACTGTGCCATCCATTGTCACCACTGTGCCATGCCATTAAACGCAGCCACTGTGCCATCAATTGTCACCACTGTGCCCTTTAATGGTCGCCGCTGTGCCAATGGTCGCCGCTGTGCCCTGTGAATTGCTTTCTCCCCCCCCCCCTGCCCGGCACTTACCTTTACTGGAGTCAGGCATCCACGTCCCACGATGTCTTCTCCCGCCCTCGATGACTGACAGGCGTCTCAGCCAATCAGGTTACCGGTAGCCAGAACCGGCCAACCTGATTGGCTGAGACGCCTGTCATCTTATCCAAGGGGCGTACAGGTGCGCTCCGAGAATAAGCTTCCGGGACCCGAGGGCTGTACTGGGAAAGCCTATCAGAGCTGTTGGCTCTGATAGACATTTCCGAACAGCCAACCAGCTGGCCTTATTCAGATAGCCGGACATGAGCGCCGACCATCTGAATAACAGCGGCGATAATAACATAGATTCGTGCAATGCATGAATCTATGTTATTAGACTCAGTGGCGGTGAGAGCCAGAGGGGGGCGGCGCTCCAGCGCCCTCTATGGACGAACCGCCACTGGTGGCTGCATTTTAATGGCATGGCACAGTGGTGACAATGGATGGCACAGTGGCTGCGTTTAATGGCATGGCACAGTGGTGACAATGGATGGCACAGTGGCTGCGTTTAATGGCATGGCACAGTGGTGACAATTGATGGCACAGTGGCTGCGTTTGATGGCATGGCACAGTGGTGACAATTGATGGCACAGTGACTGCGTTTAATGGCATGGCACAGTGGTGCGAAATTATGGCACAGTGACTGCATTTGATGGCATGGCACAGTGACTGCGTTTAATGGCACAGTGGTGCGAATTGATGGCACAGTGGCTGCATTTCATGGCATGGCACAGTGGTGCAAATTGATGGCACAGTGGCTGCGTTTGATGGCATGGAACAGTGGCTGCGTTTAGGCACAGTGAGACTGCAATTTTTTTTTTCCTTTGCGCCCCCCCCAAAAATTTTGAGCACCAGCCGCCATTGCATTTGACTGTTGACCCAACCACAATAATATACAAAAAAAACAGGGAATCCAATTCTGTATGGACCATGCTTAAAAACCTTAATGGTGTATGCATTTAAAAAAATGCTATTTGTCCTTTGCATGTAGATTTGTTTAGTGCAAATGGCGCAAACTCAAATGTTCTCTGTAATTTAAATGCTTTAATTTGGAAAATGCAACAATACGGCAACTAGATGGCCCTGAGGAGCATATGTATTTTGCCTATGGTAGTCAGCGCCATCTAGTGGCTGTAAATGCAGTATGCATAAAGTAAATCCAGTTAACCACTTAACCCCTGGACCATATTGCTGCCCAATGACCAGAGCACTTTTTGTGATTCGGCACTGCGTTAAATTAAGTGACAATTGCACGGTCGTGCGACGTGGCTCCCAAACAAAATTGGCGTCCTTTTTTCCCCACAAATAGAGCTCTCTTTTGGTGGTATTTGATCATCTCTGCGATTTTTCTTTTTTGCGCTATAAACAAAAATAGAGCGACTATTTTGAAAAAAATGCAATATTTTTTACTATTTGCTATAATAAATATCCCCCAAAAATATATAAAAAAACATATTTTTTCCTCAGTTTAGGCCGATGCGTATTCTTCTACATATTTTTCGTAAAAAAAAAATCGCAATAAGCGTTTATTGATTGGTTTGCGCAAAAGTTATAGCGTTTACAAAATAGGGGGTCGTTTTATGGCATTTTTATAAAAAAAAATGTTTTACTAGTAATGGCAGCGGTCAGCGTTTTTTTCAGTACTGCGACATTATAACGGACACTTCGGACACTTTTGACACATTTTTGGGACCATTGGCATTTTTATAGCGATCAGTGCTATAAAAATGCATTGGATTACTATAAAAATGCCATTGGCAGTGAAGGGGTTAACACTAGGGGGCAGGGAAGGGATTAAGTGTGTTCTAACTGTATGGGGGGGTGGTCTCACTAGGGGAAATCACTGGTCTTCTGTTCATACATTGTATGAACAGAAGATCAGCGTTTCCCCCCCTGACAGGACCGGGAGCTGTGTGTTTCCACGCTCTGTACCGAGCGATTGCATGTGCCCGGCGGCGATTGTGCCCGCCGGGCACGCGCACGGGACTTGGGGGCGAGCCCCCTAGTGGCCGCTGAAGAGCCGACGTAGAGCTACGGGCTCTCGCCCAGGAGAGCCGATCTGCCGCAGTAAATTTACGGTGGCAGGTCGGCAAGCAGTTAAAGAGGTTGTAAAGGAAATTATTTTTTTCCCTAAATAGCTTCCTTTACCTTAGTGCAGTCCTCTTTCACTTACCTCATCCTTCCATTTTGCTTTTAAATGTCCTTATTTCTTCTGAGAAATGCTCACTTCTTGTTCTTCTGTCTGTAACTCACCACCTTTCTCCCTGGTGTGGAAAAAGCCTCTTGAGGGGGGAGGGGGCGAGCAGGCAAGTCAGAACAATCTCTACTGTGCAGATAGAGAAAGTAGCTGTGTGTTAGTTGGCATCCTGACACTCCTGCTCGCCCCCTCCCCCCTCAAGAGGCTTTCTCCACACCATGGAGAAAGCCTTATATTACTGTGTGGAGTTACAGACAGAAGAACAGGAAGTGAGGATCTCTCAGAAGAGGTAAGTGAAGGAGGACTGCACTAAGGTAAAGGAAGCTCTTTAGGGAAAAAACTTTTTTACAACCCCATTAACGTAGTATTCCAAACAAATACTAACTATGCATTTACCCGCTCACACCCCCATTCTAAGCCCTTTTCAAATATACCCTGTAAAAGAAAAGTTAGCTATACTTGGCTATTCTGAAGGTCACATGATCATCCCCCCCCCCCCCCCCGGCTTCAGTAAACAGAAGAGATTGCCGATAACGACTGCAGGGCCTGGGCAATGACTTCACCCATTACCTGAAACCCAGGTATTTTTGCACTTATTAACCTCTTCAACTCCAGAAGGTTCCCCCCCCCCCATGACCAGGTCATTTTTTGTTATACGGCACTGCGTTATTTTAACTGACAATTGCGCGGTCGTGTGACGCTGTACACAAATTGATATCCTCTTTTTCAACCCCCCTAAATTTAGCTTTCTTTTGGTGGTATTTGATCATCACTGCGTTTTTTTTTTTTTTTTTTTGTGGTGCTATAAACAAAAAAAGAGACAATTTTGGAAAAAATAAATACAATTTTTTTACTTTCTGATATAAAACACATCCAAAAGACCAAGGAAACCAATCATGTACAGCCTAAAGGTACTTGGTTTCACCCTGAAGGGCCGCCCCACCGCAGTATATAGGTTTGAGAGTGTTTTGCCAGACGACCAACATTTTTTAATACATTTTGACTTGATATACAAGCAATGTCTTGATATACAAGTAGCATCATGTCACAACTGAGTATAAAAGAGAAGAGAGGAGCCTCTAAGTGTAGCAATATGGTTACATTTAAAGGATTTTTTTTCCGCTAAATAGCTTCCTTTACCTTACTGCAGTCCTGGTTTCATGTCATCATTGTTCGTTTTTGCTTTGAAGTTGCTGTAATCCTGCTCTGTTCTCCACACTTCCTGCTTGTCTGTTTCCTTATAACCACCATACTGGGAGCTTTCTCACGGTGGTCCAAGCTGTCATTACTGTGTGTCTAAAACTCCCCAGAACCAATCAGATTCATTTTAAAAACAAAACACTGCCCTGGATTTGTTTTTGTTCTGTGTGTCTCTCTACTTCACAGAAACCAGTTTAAACCTGAAACTAAACTGCAGGCACATTATATGATTGATTTTTATCTATTTTTAATCATTTTTAAAAGGAATCAGTTAACTTTTATGTCTCTATACCCTGTAAACAGTCATTTCAGCAAAAAAATGTTTTTTTCCTTTAGTGACCCTTTAATGAAGGTACAACATTTAGCAACATATTGCTACACTAATGCCGCGTACACACGATCATTTTTTGTGATGAAAAAAACGAAGTTTTCTGTGAAGTAAAAAACAACGTTTTTGAAACGTCACTTTTCAAAGACGATGTTGCATACACACCATCGTTTTTTTCACAAAAAGCGAGGTTACGTTCACCACTCTTTTCCATTGAAGCTCGCTTCATAACTAGCTTCTGGGCATGCGCGGGTTGAAAAACGTCGTTTTAAACAACGTTTTTGCTACACACGGTGACTTTTTGTGAAACAAAAAACGACGTTTTGAAAAACGACACAAAAAATTCAAGCATGTTGGAATTTTGTTTTGCCCACACACGATCAATTTAAATGACGTTTTAAAAAACAACGTTTTTTTTCATCGCAAAAAATGACCGTGTGTACGCGGCATTAGAGTCACCTGTCATCTCTTTTATACTCTGTAGCTCCTGCTGGATTTTGCTTCTAATCCCCTAGTAGAGGCTTCCATTTGTGGATGGACATTTTATGATTACGCAACCTGTCACATTGCTGTTATCTTTTTATATGAACTATAAACTGAAGGACCTTTGAATAATTGGTTGTGGAACGAATCATTTGAGTTTCCATTATTTCTTATGGGGAAATTTGCTTTGATATACAAGTGCTTTGGATTACAAGCATGTTTCTGGTAATTATGCTGGCAATCCAAGGTTTTTTATTACAAAACACTTTCAATGATATATTTAACAAGCCAAAATGGAGCGAAAATGAGAAGTTTGTTTTTAGGGCTTAGATACGCTTTAGCCTCCGAACACTAACCTACCTCGTAAAGTGGATTCTTAAACCTTAATAATATTTAATAACTGTAATGTGTGTGTCTTCTAGGAAGCTGTTCAAAAAAGGGGAAAATAAAACACTTCAAGAAAAATTAGCTGATTACCAAACAAATGGTGAAATAATCTGCAAAGACTGTGGACGGGTAAGTTCTTCTGAAAGGAGTTGTGTCTTAAAGTGGATTTTCACCCTAAAAACACAATGTGGGGATTTAAAAAAGATGTGTCATTATAATAGAACAGGATACTGTCATAAGTGGTGAGCGCCACATCAACAGAGCAGATAGACCTGTTTCTGATATATCTGCTCCACCTGTGCCAGTTTCTATTTTAGAGTGAATCTAGAACAGGTCTGCACCTGGTTAAAGGGGTGTTCCAGTCATTTTTAATGTTTATTAAAAGTCAGCAGCTACAAAAAATGTAGCTGCTGGCTTTTAATAAACAAACACTTACCTGTTCCACGTTCCAGCGATGCGCGTCTTCATTTGGCACTTTTCAGCTTAATGACTGGACCCATATTGCGCATGTATAGAAAACTGCTGTAGATTCCCGCCGGGTGTAACCATATCATGGGACAGCTCACATCCCTCTCTCTGCCCGTGTAGTGATCACACTACACAAACAGAGACTGCACAGTGTTAACACCCTACTCTCCACCCCCCTCCAGCAGGGGTGCTGGAATGGGCAGAGAGATTGGAGCTTGTAGCTCCAGCTCTCTCTGTCCCCTGTGCTGTGCCTATCACAGAATAGAACATGACTCCAATGTCGTTTTGAGTTAAATTATACCATTTCATTACCAATACCTTCCCTTATCTTTTCCTTCTCCCCTTTTTAATTGATTTGATATAAGTTTAACATCCTCCTGATATGTATAAATGATGCTATTCTTCTGACATACACATTGTTATATGCTTCTGTCTACACTGAAGATGTCCTTTCCTTCAGTAATTAGAATATGTTCAGTTAATGTTGACTATGTGATTATAATTGTCTTTTTAAACCCAATAAACATATTTAAAAAAAAAAAAAAAAAAAGAATAAAACATGAATAGCCCCTATTTAGGGCTTTATTTCTCTCTGAGAATAGGTGCAGGAACTCGCCCCTTCTGGATCACTCCTTGTCTCCGCCCCCCCCCCCCCCAGCCACCTCTGAGCACCATTCCTTGGTTCCATCCCCTACCCACCTCCCAGTACCTCCCTTTTTTAGAAAATAAAGAGCCAAGTATCATTTTGTGGTGCTAAGTAATTTGCATGGTATTAATAACAAGAAAAGCAATAAAACAGGTTATATCACCCCCCCCAGCAACAATAGAACCCCACCAACAAAAGACCCTTCGCAAAAAAATATTCCCCAGCTACAATAGATCCCCCCACCTTGCAAAAAAACAAAAACCCAGCAACAATAGATCCACCACATCTAGCATACTCCTTGAGAGGATTTGTCCATCAGATACAACCGATTTCACAGCAGCCAGAAAAAATTCTTCCCAGCAAACATTGATTAGACAGGGATCATAACCCCCCCCCCCTCCATTGCCTTTAGTTCTACTTTACGTGATACAATTATTTTTTTAACATATTTAGCTGTATTTCTTTATTGCATCTGGGGTGCACTGCTGACTTTGATTATTCAAGTCTGGGCATTACAATGTTCAACAGGGCTGTCTTAATGAGAGGGCACGCCTGGGCACTGCCCAGGGGCCCCAGCTGCATGGGGGGCCCCTGCACTTTCCCCAAAGCAGCTGGTCCTTGAGCCCACGCTGCCATGAAATTGGGGGCCACATGAGGGCACGGAGAGTGATAGATGCAAAGGGGAGGCAGACTGCCTACTTAATGTCTGTTTACCCGCACTGTCATCATTATAAGGGCCCCAGAGCATTACTTTGCCCAGGGGCCCATGATGCTATTAAGACGGCCCTGATGTTCAATTCCATTTTTTACAGAAGTATGTAATTTCAGAAGATTTTATTTTGCATAATTTAGAGTGTGTGCATCCTGTATTGTATTTTTTCAGCTGAATTTCTTTATGTTCTGATTAATAAAATGTGTATGTTTTGTTTTAGACGTGGGGAACCATGATGGTGCATAAAGGATTGGATGTACCTTGTGTTAAAATACGCAATTTTGTCATTAAGTACAAGAATGAGAAAATGACCAAGGATACTTTGGAAAATTGGAGCGAGCTGCCCATTAAGTTTCTGGCATTTAAATACGTGGAGCCCGATGATAGCGATGAGGATTAATAAGTGCAGTACATACACAGATATTGGACTTGCTTTGTTTACTGCTCAGCCTTGCTCATTTGGGGGGGTGGTCAACCTGTTTAATCAGATCCTGTTTAGGGAGGGCTGTCTTTTCAACAGCTCTGACCAGGGAAAGGGGTAATTGCAGGGCCATGCTTGCCATACCCCTAGTGCCAGGGGTGAAAGGGTTGGGGGATAAAGTTTCAAGCAAAGCACAATATTAAAAGTTTTTTTTTTTTTTCCCCGTCTTTTGGACCGTTGGGAATAACATTGGTAATAAGTGAGGGAGTTAGCACAGAGGCTGCTGAGAGGCGTCTCAAGACTCTCTGCTGCTTATGTAACAGGCAAACAACACTTGCTTTTGATAGGTAAGCTATAAAGTCCATGACAGCTCTTCACATAAAGCAGACAGTGTGCTGTCTCCAATAACTCATATACTTAGGGTGACCATGTATCCTGGATTGCCCGGGACAGTGCTGCATTTTGAAGGTCTGTCCTGGACACCTTCAATCCAGGACAATACAGTGTCCCAGAATGAAACTGACACAGTCACCCCCTGGGCCAATCTGATGACCCCCAAAAAGGCCACCACATCACTGCTTTACTCACTGACAGTACTTACCCTGACCAGGAGTGTCTGGAGGAGCACAATCCCTGCCCCTGCTTGTGATTGGAGAAATCATAAATCCCGCCTCTTGTGTCCAATCACTGTGCTGTGATTTGTTACAGCGCAAGCTGATTTTTGGGAAGGGGCTGTCCCTGAATGGTAGTTTGGAAATGTGGTCACCGTACTCATACTGGAGTTTACATTTGTATTTATAATATATGGCTGGCGACACAAGGAATAGGGCTTACAAAGTAGTATAGGGCCTGCATGGTAGTATAGGGCCTGCGTGGTAGTATAGGGCCTGCGTGGTAGTATAGGGCCTGCGTGGTAGTATAGGGCCTGCATAGTAGCATATTACTCTAGCTGTAGGTCTGAATTTGCTTAACAGTCATGAAGACCTCAGCCTAATACTACAAAGTTTTGGTGGCTGGGCAGGCCCCCGCCATGTTCCAATATAGTCTATTCTTGTGTAGCCTAAACACAATGCACTAAAAATGTTATCTTTTAAATTGTATGGCTTTATGCTAATATTGTCCCTGAAGTGGAGTGAGCTGTTTAGTTAACTGAAGAAATATTCGGACTCATTTGCTTTATCGCTGCTGCACAAAACACTTTGACAATCCCCTACCAACAATCATACCATATGTACGAGGCTTTTAAGAGGAAAGGTGGGTCATTGTTGGTAACTAAGCTTCTGCAAAGATGTGAGCTCATAGAAATATCTCCTTATGCCCCGTACACACGACCGTTTTTCATGACAAGAAAAATGCCATTTTTTAAATTGGTCATTAAATACGATCGTGTGTAGGCTCCAGAGATTTTTCTCGACAAGAAAAATGGGCATTAAAAATGTAGAACATGCTCAATTTTTTCTCATCGTTTTTTACATTGTGAAAAACGGCCGTGTGTACGCTTTAATGCATAATCAGCCCAAAGGGTGGTGCCATTCGAATGTAACTTCCTCTTTATAGTGCCGTTGTACGTGTTGTATGTCATCGCGCTTTGCTCGAGCAGTTTTTTTCACGATTGTATGTATGCAAGGCAGGCTTGACAAGAATCACTTTGAGAAAAACATATTTTTTTCCATGACATGAAAATGGCCGTGTGTGTGCGTGGCTTTAGACTTTAGATTTATACCTGAGATCCTCCACTGATGATAGGGATAATGTGCTTTGTGCTATACTGGTACATTCAATATGGGTAAAGTGCTGACATAAGCAAGGTTCTTTATACCGTATAGAACACTATGGAGCTGTTATAGGACTCAGTGGTGAGAATTGTAAAAAAAAAAGCCCTTTCCATTTGACTATATAAACAGGTTAACTAAAAAGCACATTTTTACACTTTCTTTACTTATACTTTCGAATAAGTCATGTTAATCATACGGGTAATTTATTTTCCTTACAATGCATATATTTAAATGTATTTTTCTATCATCTTTAATGTATTATTATGTCATTTTGCTTTGCACGTTGTCTGTTTATTTTTTTATATATGTATAAATATATACTTATTTTTACAATTAAAACCTCAAAGTGAGAATAATGAAACATTTACGACCCCTTCAGTGGTGAAACATTGTAGAAAATTTACTCAGAGGGCAGTTAATGTGTATTGAAAGTGCATGCAGGTGTTTAAGAGGGCTGTCAAAGAGCACCACATATAACTGCATAACTCTGAGAGAACCTCCGTAAAATGATCCACTTCTCACGACTGCACCAAACCATGTGAAGGAGCCCTTAGACTAGAGTGCAAATATAATGCTAAGAAGAAATGGGAGAGCTCACAAAGATTTCTAAATACTCTAATTAACATGTGAACGCTATTTTTTTTGGCTGCAAAAATGTTATGAATTTGACAGAAATGTAAAATGCTGACAATATATATTGTATGTATCTGGAATGTGCAAATAAATGAATGACAGTTTTACACCTTGAGCTATGTTGTTCTTTTCTGGTCTGTGTATGTATGTGTATGTGTATATATATATATATATTGTAACGTTTGGGGGCCATAGCTCAACAGGGATTCAGTGCTTAAACCGTTGTTTTAAAGGAAAAAAGGCTTTTATTCACAGAAAAGCAAAATAAGGCTTTCTCAGCATGCCAAAAACTATAACCTAAAAGTCCGCTTGGCTCCAGCGTCAACAAAAAGTCTGCTTATATCCAGCACAAAACAGTGAAAGCAAAATGACATACGGTTTGTTGCAAGATCAATCTTCACCCCCTGCACTTCAAAAGTCCTCACTGTGCAGTAAGCAGACTTCCATCTTGTCCTCACAGGTGCACTCCCCAAACTCACTCACCATCTCCAGCACCACTTCCTGCTTTAATAGGTGGATCTCTGGGAGAGTTAACACCATGTGCGCTGGCTCCCAAGGTTTAGGAGTGGAGGCTCCGTCCCACCCAAATAACACTTTGGAGCCTCCAAAATTCCAGGCCCCAAACTACTTTATTAAAGATAGAGAAGACTGCAAGCCAGTCCTCTCTGAATTAGCGCCTGCCTGGAACTTTTCACCCACTTTTGGGTGACCCCCTGAACCTTCTACCTCTATTTAAATGGACCATAGTCCAAATAGTGGTGCCGTATAGCACCCGTCCAGGACCCAACCCCGGCGTCCTGTACAATATATATATATATATATATATATATATATATATATATATATATACACACACACACTGTATTACCAAAAGTATTGGGACACCTGCCTTTACACGCACATGAACTTTAATGACATCCCAGTTGTCAGGTCACCTGTGGTCAGATGACAAGTGCACCCCGTTGGAGGCAGGGGTGTACCACAAGGTAGTGAACCATATAGCATACTGCTACAGATGAACCACAGAGTGGATATAGTGGAGAGGTTCGCTGGGGCACAGACAGGGATCCTAAAGGAAGCTTGATCACAAGATTCCCCAGAGCACGGAGTCTAAGACCCAGTTGGTATTCAACAGAGCCTCTAGTGGTGAGGACGGCCTTCGCTGCAACTGGGTCCAGGTTGCGGCCCCCGGAGTCCCCTAGGTCACACTCCATAGGCAGAGAGGGGAAGCAGCCACTCAGGACACGAGGAATAGTAAAGGGTAAACCGAGGTCGGGGAAAACAAGCAAACGTGGATAACCAAGGGAGAGGCCAAATGTCAGGGGCACAGGCAAACAGGAGAAGTCAGAGATTGGCCAAAGTCAATACACAGAGATAACGTAGCACACGGCAAGCAGGAACACAATACTAACAAACAACGTTGATCAGCACAGCAGACCAGCAGTGCAGTGGTTAATATAAAGTTCCTGGAATGACCTGGGGTGGAGCCATACAGGGAGGAGAGATGATAAAGGCAGCCAGATAAGGGAGTCAGGCCTCTAATGAACACATGAGAGACAGGTAAGCTGCCAGACATTATCGCATATCCATGACACCAGTCTTAGTCCGTAGGGTTCAATATTGATTTGGCCCACCCTTTGCAGCTATAACAGCTTCAACACTTCTGGAAAGGAAAATAAAAGAATGTGACCTGACACAACCACTTATGGCGTACCTCCAACCCTATTGTATGATATAGAAAATAAGGAAGAGAAAATGGGACTAGATGAGGCTTGTCATTACAAATGATGATACCTGAGATATATGAAAAATGTAAACATTTATTGTCATCTTTTATGGAATACCAAAATCTTAAATAACATTATGTCAATTTGTAATCAATAGTGATCAATTTGTAGTCCATAATACTTACACATAACATATATAGAATAGAATAGAATAAAATACATACAAACAATACATACACATAATTGGTATGTAGAATGCAAAACAAGTAATACAGATCATCATATAACCATAATTAATGAGCTATATACATAAATCACTCATACATAAAATATTACAGAAAATGCATAAGGAACCGCATATTTAGAGCCAGGCTTGTCTTGGCACCTTGTATTTGAAACTCTATGCGTTTCGTGGCATTTCAGTCACTCATCAGGAGTGTAATGCAAGATTGTACTACAGAAATGGGTAGATAAATATCAATGAGTATATAATGCCCTCTAGGGGATTAAAGTCAAGGTATGGCAACATAGTTACTTACAAACCAGCTCCCAGACTGGGCCCAGCTTTTACATGGGAAATCATGGGGGCCTCAGATAAATTGTCTGCTCTGGGGTTAAGACGGGGATCCCACTCCAGACCACAGGAAACAACCAGAGAACAGGCCAGGTTGCCACAACACAGTCCTTGTGTCTAGTGTGTGTACTAGACGTGCATGGCGTGTTGTAAAAATGTGTAAAAAATATTAGGTGAGTGAATAAATAAAAGGAAATGTATGAGTGAGTGTAATAATGAGTGAAGTATCTGTTTTCCCTCAAGGGGACTACCGTGAGTGTGAAAGTGGTGTGTATGAATACACCCACAATCCAAAATTGGTTCTAATCAAGCAATGTTAAAATGCACTCCTTAAGGCTTAAGGGGTGCTCAAAAAACCTGAACCACAACCAATGTGTGTATAAATGGAGTCATGTAATGACCAATCCTATTACCTGAAGTGTATGAAGTGCATGGAATCGTGAGTGGAGTCCCTTCTGGGTGATAAGTGAAATGGTCTGCTGGCCATCCCAGGCTGCTAAATACCCCCGTTCCAGGGCGGATCCCCGCTAGCTAGCACGCCAAAGCAGCAAGGGGGAGGCAAGGAAAACATATCCTACTGCGTGCGGTGCCTCCGCTGGCAGTGGATCCACGGCCATCCTATCGGTGGCGTGAGATGGAACAAGACTGTCCTGCAACGCGGCATCAGATGATACCTCAGTGGGGCCTGTAGACATAAGCTGATGCTCAGGAGCTCAATCCCTGCCCCACCACAGCTAAAGGGATGAGGAGGGGAAGTGAACTGCAACCCCCGAAAGCCAAACGCAATGTGAAACCTGCTACCCATGGGCTGGGCTGGCTAGTAAATAAATATAGCTCAATTGGTAAATTAACATATTGTTAAGGCACTATAAACAAACCCAGTGTTCTCTAATAGAGAAGGGAATAAGTAGAAACAGTGAACTATAATGTCTGGGAAGGCTGTCCACAAGGTTTAGGAGTGTGTCTATGGACATTTTTGACCATTCACCCAGAAGCGCATTTGTGAGGTCAGGCACTGATGTGGACAAAAGGGCCTGGCTCACGTTCTCCGCTCTAATTCATCCCAAAGATGTTCTATTGGGTTGAGGTACAGGCCAGTCAAGCAGAGACCCCATGAGGGATCGCTATAGGCGAGGCTGATACTAAGAAAAGTAAGTGTCAGCACTACTAATTCCCCCTACCACCCCTGCCTGTGTCTAACCCCCCCTACCATCCCTGCCTGTGTCTAACCCCCTCCCTACCACCCCTGCACGTGTCTAACCCACAAAGGGAACACTGTGCTAAAAAGTAAAGGTTGATCCACAATAATTAATGAAAATAGCTGCCAGTGCCAAAAATTTAGATACAAAATTAGGAAAAGTGCGATAAGTGATAAGGTACAGTGCTAATGAAGTGACATTTTTTTCCCAGTAAAAGGAAATATAATAATGATAAACCAAAATATAAATGGCAAGGTGTTGAAAACTTAGGGAAATCGTATAAGTAAATGTGGTATAGTATAAATAATAATAGACTAATGTAATCTAAAACTCAGTGACTAAATGAATGAACCAACATCACAAATATATCTCAAAATGCAGCTGGTACATATCATAAGAACAAAATGAATAAATGAGGCAAATCCCCACTGTGAAGAAAGGAAAAAGTAGGTGTATAAATGCAGTCCCAAGATGACGGGTAAAAGAATTGCTGATTGCTGATGGATCCTGGATAATATGAAGGGTTAATCCTAAGGTAAGTCAGTCCTTATAAAGATCGTAATGGTGCAGGGAAGGGAAGGCTTGTGACAAGAGAAACTTCCATCCACCAGTTGAGGCACCCGAAAGATAGTATTGTAGGCTCCTTACCCCCAAAAAATGTGACCGCTATCACGGCGGTCGATCTAGACACGAGGTTTAAGGTCTCCCTATAGACCCACAGCTGGTAACCGGGTGACAGGGATATAGGCGATGTCTGGTATCTCAGGAAGATACAAACAAAAAGGACTCCTTAGTGTAATACTGTACGTAAATGTAATAGGTCAAAAGAATATTGCACTTTCAGAATTGTGGTAAAAAGATGCGCGGTATAAATAATGTAGGAGCGCGCTATCTCCCGGCGTCTCCTCGAGGCTTCCTCCGCTTGTTTGCTCACCGTGTCAGTGGAACTCCATATGGAGAGGCACGATGACGCAGGAACTACAGGCCACATCCTACGCGTTTCGTCACTAAGGGACATCGTCTGGGATTGGCTGCTGTGCCAGATGACTGTCCCTTAGTCTGGGACAGCAGCCAATCCCAGACGACGTCCCTATGTACCAGCTGCATTTTGAGATATATTTGTGATGTTGGTTCATTAATTTAGTCACTGAGTTTTAGATTACATTAGTATTGGAATATACCACATTTACTCGACTACGATTTCACTACGTTTTCAACAACTTGCCATTTATATTTTGGTTTATCATTATTATATTTCCTTTAACTGGGATTTTTTTTCACTTCTTTACCGCTGTACCTTATCACTTATCACATGTGTCTAACCCCCCCTACCATCCCTATCTGTGTCTAACCCCTCCCTACCACCCTTGCATGTGTCTAACACCCCTACAACCCCTGCCTGTGTCTAACCCCTCCCTACCACCCCTGCATGTCTCTAACCCCCCTTCCACCCCTGCCTGTGTCTAAACCCCTCCTTACCACCCCTGCCTGTGTCTAACCCCCCTAACACCCCTGCCTGTGTCTAACCCCCCCTACATGTGTCTTACCCCTTCCCTACCACCCCTGCATGTGTCTAACCCCCCTACCACCCCTGCCTGTGTATAACCCCCTCTCTACCACCGCTGCCTGTGTATAACCCCCTCTCTACCACCCCTGCCTGTGTCTAACCCCCTCCCTACCACCCCTGCCTGTGTCAATCCCCCCCCCCACCACCACCGCCGCTGCCTCTGTCTGAACCCCACCACCACTGTTGCATGTAAATCTGACTTTCTAATAAATGTAATTTTGGTTTTAATTGTCATGATATAAAATAATGAATGTGGGGGTCTTTTAGTGGGCCTGATTATTTTTTTGGGGGAGGGCAGCATTCCGATCCTGGACATAGGCAACACAATTTCTTTGGCCGGCTCTGAGGGGGCTGAATACAAATGCACACCACATTTTTTAGATATTTATTTGTAAAAAAGTTTGAAAACCATTTATCATTTTCCTTCGACTTCACAATTATGTGCCAATTTGTGCTGGTCTATCACACAAATACATTTACGTTTTTGGTTGTAACATGGCAAATTGTGGAAAATTTCAAAAGCTATTGTAGCGTTACCCCCGAAAGGGCCGCTGGTTGATTTGTTTGGGATCTACTCTCTTGGCTCAGCTCACCCCTATTTAATCAGCTCGAACCCGCCCTTGACACATCAGAAGTCTGGCAGTAGGATATTGTGACCCCTACTGGGCTGGGGTCACAATAGCAGACACACAGTATACAATGGCAATGTGACAATGAATTACCTGCTGTGGTGGTATGACCCCTCCAGGCGAGAAAATACACTCCACACAATAAATGTGATTGATTATCAAGGGGTAAGTTTACTGTAAGGCACTTAGAAGCAACAAGCATAGGGTTTTAAATGCAAACACAATCGGGAGGAATTATAAAAAAAATGCAAACAAAATCAATCGGCAGTAACTCAAACTGATTCGCAAGGGCCCTTGCGAGAATCAGTGGTTAATGTAATTTTAACAAGATATTCTATACCTAAGAGTACCACCCGCCTAAACTCAGGGATCAGTCTATTCTCGTGAGCGTCCCTAGCGGACAATCCTTTAAATTAGTCAATGCGCTTGTAGTGGCTGGTTGGTGCACATGAATTTATAATCTACAGATAACGGTTACAAGAAGGAATCACCCAACAGAATGTCTATGGCAGTAGAACATGGGGCTGATCGCTCGTCAGCGTCAGTCACTACTACGAAGCATTGGGATAATTAACTAGGCCTCTGAGTTTTGGCTACAGGCCAAACGTATATCCGTAACTGGTAAGTAGAAACCCCACAGGCCGACCCGCCTGATTCCTTCTCAGGAAGAAGAAGAGAACCCGCTGTTCAGATGTTGCTCCAGAACACCCACAGGATCCCGGACAAAGATGTCCCACTGCTACAGTTGTCAGCTGGGCAGCCTCTTCGAACTCCGGGAACACTGGCTTGGAGTTGGGGTATGGCTTCCATCTGGATTGCTGATCTCTCAGCAAATCTAGGCCCAGGCTTCCGGCCTAGGACATGGCAGTCTCCATCAGCAGCTCCGCACAGAAGAGGTGGTGGGTCCGAGAGAGTGAGAAAGGCCCCCTCCCCTTCCTTAAGTAACCTCCTCCACCGGTCTCACATCCTCCTGGAGGGCAAAGCATTGCAGGAATTGTAGTTTGTTTCTCCTACGAGTCAATGGAGTCCATATCTCCTGCTACTTGTAGTCCCGCAATGCATAACTTGTATAACGGTATCTAACGTATTTACAGGCTTAAGTAAAGTTCCAGCGGGGGGGGGGGGGGGGGGGGCCGTCACTAGACTCTGACAGGATGAACCCGCTACAGTATGAATACTTTTTCAAGGCACTGTAATACAATGATGTTATACCAGTAATTTCCATCCGCCCAACAGCTAAAAAAACTGTTTGGGAATGTTGGACTCTGAAGCTCATACTCAACCTCTGAGGTCATCTTGGTGGAAGCATCTATAGAAGTAACACGTGACACAAATTTTCAGCGTAAACAATATTGAAACAAGGTAGACATTGCTTAACTGCTGAAAAGCATAGGCTCATATTTGACCAACTACAAAACCTATACCTTACCCCCCCAAAAAGACACGGAAGCTGATTAAGTTGGAAATAGGGCAGGGCCACAGCTTTATTGAACTTTTCAAAGTACAACTTTCCAAATGTACCGAACAATGCCAGTCACAGTATACCATGAGCACCCATAAATATAAACTCACATAGTCTAAGAGGCCTATTCTTACCATCAGTGACAGACAGGCATTAGACTGACCCCAGAATTTAACTTGAGGGCATAGCCCATAAAGCAACATCAATTGCTGGCAAGGGCAAAACTGCCAATAAAGCTGTGACAAAACATCACAACGGGCAGGAGGGTGGGCAACTTTTGTGACATCTGAATCTCCTCAGAGCATTTGTATGTGCCTCAGAATGGCCTTTTCCTAGAGTTCAGTCTCCACCCAGTCACCTCAGGTCTTGTAGCCAATCCTAAGGGAGCTACTTAACTTCTCTTTTGGGTTCACACCCACAGCGATGCCATGCTTCCAGCACTCAAGGCTCCCTTTCCCTAAAAGCGGTTCAAGGGGCCTTCATTTACTTCAAAGACATTTCGTATGAAAAATAAATAGGTTGTGAGCTCCAAAACTGATAATAAAAAAGTATTTTTTTGTTTTCGATAACTTTAACTACTTATCTAAATGACATGGCATGTATTCTCATTAATCTTGTGACATGTGAACAGACAGAGCTCAGAAATGTAAAAGGTTAAATGGAGTATGTGGTCACCATGAAAAGTACATTTGGGGACCTCATTAAGTAAATGAAGCAGGATATTTCTTCCCGAGTCTGCCAATGTCTGGACAAATGTTATGAAATACAACATAATACAAAATTTGCTTCTGTCGCAGCTGTTTGATTAATTATCTGCAGGCTCCAGACCAGTGTTGCCAACCGTAAGTATTTTTACTGGCAGCCAGTAAAAAATGGGCACTTTCTCCTGCCGGTGACAGGAAAAAGGTTGCTAGTAAAAATATGGCTGTGATGCTCGCAGTTCAGGGCTGATGCTGTCCGAGACCCTTCGAGTTTCTGTTACAATGTGTTCGGCAGCACCAGTGGGGGACGGATCTAGCAGATGTTATGGTGCAAGGGAGCCAAACAGAGTGGCCGGAGCCCTGTGTGTGGGTCTGTGGGAACGGGACTGTCAGTGCTCTTTGGACTGAAGGGACCACCTGGTGTGGAGAGAGTGCCATGGATATGCAGTAATGTCTGGCAGCTTAACTTCCTCTCCATGTGTTCACCTTAGAGGCCAGACTCTCTTATCTGACTGCTTTTATCATCTCTCCTCCCTGTATGGCTCCACCCCAGGCCATCCCAGGAACTCTACATTAACCAGTGCACTGCAGGTCTGCTGATCAACGTTGTTTGTTAAGCATTGTGTTGCTGCTTGCTGTGTGCTACGTTTATCTGTGTACCGTTCTTGGCTTGTCCCCGACTACTCCTGTTTGCCTGTGACCCTGACCGTTGGCCCGCCCCTTGTTTATCCTTGTCTGCTTGTCGACCCGACCTCGGCTTAACCCTTCACTATCTCTTGTGTCCTGAGTGGCTGCTTCCCCTCTCTCCCTACGGAGCGTGACCTAGGGGACTCTGGGGGCTGCGACCTGGATTCAGTTGCAGCTAAGGCCATCCTCACCACTAGAGGCTCTGGTGAATACCAGCTGGATCTTAGACTCCGCACCCTGGGGAATCTTGGGCTCAAGCTTCCTGTGAGATCCCTGTTTGTGCTCCAGTGAACCTGTCCTCTATATACACTCTGTGGTCCATCCGCAGCAGTCTGCCATAGGGATTACTACCTTGTGGATCTTCCAGAGATGAAGTGGTTAAAAAATACAGAGAACTAAAGGTTCTCAAGTAGAGGTCCACCTTAAAGGGGTTGTAAAGGTTTGTTTTTTATTTTCTAAATAGATTCCTTTTAGCTAGTGCATTGTTGGTTCACTTACCTTTTCCTTCGATTTTCCTTCTAAATGTTTTTTTTCTTTGTTTTCTTTGTCTGAATTTCTTACTTCCTGTTTCTCCTCAGTAAGCTGTTCTGGCTGACTAACCTTCAGCCAAAACGGCTTGGATGATGGTGGAAAGTTTACTGAGGAGAAACAGGAAGTGGGAAATTCAGACAAAGAAATAAAACATTTATTAGGAAATGAATCAGAGTTTTTCCTCTGAAGAGAGTCATTTTTCAGATTGCCTTAGACGGCTGATTTTATTACCTTCGACCCTGGTGGTTTTACTAAAGACATATGGTAATAATTTAATCATTTGCACCGTTGTGATTTAAACTGTAAGCTGTTCTGGCTGACTAACCTTCAGCCAAAACGGCTTGGATGATGGTGGAAAGTTTACTGAGGAGAAACAGGAAGTGGGAAATTTAGACAAAGAAATAAAACATTTAGAAGGGAAATCGAAGGAAAATGTAAGTGAACCAACAGTGCACTAGCTTAAAGGGGTTGTAAAGGAAAACATTTTTTCCCCCTAAATAGCTTCCTTTACCTTAGTGCAGTCCTCCTTTACTTACATCATTCTTCGTTTTTGCTTTTAAATGTCCTTATTTCTTCTAAGAAATCCTCACTTCCTGTTCTTCTGTTTGTAACTCCACACAGTAATCCGGGGCTTTCTCCCTGGTGTGGAGAAAGCCTCTTGAGGGGGGAGGGGGCGAGCAGGAATGTCAGGAAACTCTCTACTTTGCAGATAGAGAAAGACGCTGTGTGTTAGTGGGCATCCTGACACTCCTGCTCGCCCCCTCAAGAGGCTTTCTCCACACCAGGGAGAAAGCCTTGCATAATGGTGGTGAGTTAGACAGAAGAACAGGAAGTGAGCATTTCTCAGGAAAAATAAGGACATTTAAAAGCAAAATGGAAGGATGAGGTAAGTGAAGGAGGACTGCACTAAGGTAAAGGAAGCTATTTAGGGAAAAAAAATCCTTTATAACCCCTTTAAAGGAACCTATTTAGAAAATAAAAAACAAACCTTTTCAAGTATAATAGTTAAGTGTAAGTAGTAAACGTGTTGTACATTTTATATACTGTATGTAAATTGTTCCTTTGGGTCCCCTATGTAATAAGCTCCATACATATGTTCTATGGCCTTAGATGCACCACGTCCTTTATTTTGCCGTTCTATACAATTCAGTCCCTTTAGGAAATGAATCAGAGTTTTTCCTCTGAAGAGAGTCATTTTTCAGATTGCCTTAGACGGCTGATTTTATTACCTTCGACCCTGGTGGTTTTACTAAAGACATATGGTAATAATTTAATCATTTGCACCGTTGTGATTTAAACTGTTGAGTCACAGGAAGGATACACATTGGTGTCAGCGATGTAGTTACGTTTAAAACTGGACAAAGTTGCGATACACTCTGGATCCGCCCAGTGTTCTTTCGAAGCAAAGAACGCCCATGAAGTCTGTTTTCAATTGCTTTTTTTTCTACTTTTTGCTTTTTAATCTGAAAACATTTCAGTTAATTTTCAGGGCACCGGGTGAATGCTGAGTGAATCACAAGGAAAGGTCCGGTGTTCTGGCAGTTCGTCCTTCTTCATCGGCTCCAGCAAGCATGAGGGTGAGTGACCTTTTTAACTAAATATATTTAAAAGATTTACTTTATGTATCACTGTTTTACTATGTGGTATTACAGAAATAAAGGACCAGTAGAGGAACATGTGCCGGAGAAAAAAAGAACTTAAAAATGAAGCAGTTAAGTGTAAACTGAACAGCACATGTTTGTCAAGATATCTTGCGTTCTCATTAACAGTAACAATGGGAAATACATTTTGAACATTTATTTGCAGCATCCAAACACATTGAGAGTTCCAGCTCTGCTATTCTATTTCATTCAATACTAAATACTTTCAGGCGGCGTACACACGACCGAGGTTCTCGCTAGAAACCAGCGAGAACCTCGCTGGAAGCTGCATTCCAGCGAGAACCTCGGCCGTGTGTATGCTCTCGGCGAGCATCCCATCGGGAATGCCGTCGAGCAGAAATAGAGAGCATGTTCTCTATTTGCTCGACGGCCCGCCTGGATGAATGGCTGGTTACCATTCCCGACGGGCGGGTTGCCGAATCTGACGGCCGGCAGAGAACCTCGATGGGCGGAACGATGTGTTCTGCCCGTCGAGGTTCTCTGCCGTGTGTACGCGGCTTCACCCTCTTCCTACCCAGGCCAATTTTGAGCTTTCAGCACTGTCACACTTTGAATGACAATTGCTCGGTCATGCAATGCTGTACCCAAATTACATTTTTGTTAATTTTATTTGAGACAGACATAGCTTTCTTTTGATGGAATTTAATCACCACTTGGGTTTTTTATATTTTGCTAAAAAACAAACAAAAAAACCTGCAAATCTTGAAAAATAAACCTTTTTTTAAGTTTATGTAATTCTTTTTTGCAAATAAGTAATTTTTCTTCTTCACTGATGAGCACTGATGAGGCTGCATGGATGGGCACTGATGAGCTGACAGTGATGGACACCGATGGCCACTAATGAAGCAAAACTAATGGGCAGTGATGAAGAGGCACTGATGAGGCTGCACTGATAAGGCAGCACTGACAGGTGGCACTAATGGGCACTGATATCCTGAACTGATGGGCACTGATGGGCACTGATGGAACTGCAATAATAACCAGGGCACTGATGATCAGTGCCCTGATTATCAGTGTAAATATCAGCTGTCACAGGAAAGCCAGCTATTGGCTTTCCTTTCCTCATGGGATCAGCTGTGATTGGACACAGCTGATCACATGGTAACGAGCCCATGTCATCGGCTCTTTACCCTGATTGGTGATGTATTGTGTCCGAAGAACACAAGCGGCATGGCAGGGAAATCTCAGAAATAAACACATGTGGCAAAAAAAAAAAGAAAAAACATGCAATGAAAAAAAGCCTAACTCCAGGCACAAAATACCTTTGCAGTGGGCTTTGCAGTGGGCCCGTCCTAAAAACTGCAAGGGTTAAATGCTCATTGAGCCTAGGAGGTAGAATCAGAAGATGTATTACTTAGCTGATCCCCCTCTAGCAGGCTCTAGCTCTATTCACTGACCATTAATCCTGCATTGTACATAGAGAGGGTAAAGGCCCATACACACGATCGGATAATCCGACGGAAATTGTGTGATGACAGGCTGTTGTCGGATACTCCGACTGTTCAATCGCTCAATCGGACAATTGTTGTCGGATTTTCCGCCAACATATGTGCGATAGCATGCTTTAAAATTGTCCGCCAACAAATGTGTGTTGTTGGATTATCCGATCGTGTGTACACAAGTCCGTCACACAAAAATACAAATTACAAACAAGCATGCTCAGAAGCAATGTTAACCATAACACAACATTAGCAGAAGTTGCCCAAAGGGTGGCGCTAAAGAGCTGAAAAAATACGTAGTTTCGTGTTTGTTCGCAGATAATTCTTTTGACCTTTGTATGCAATACAAGTTCCAGGCCAACGCCCTTCAGACAAAAGTCCTACGCTTTGACAGCTTATAGAGGAGGGTGCTGGGGACCGGTGGCACAGATTGAAAAACCTGCTGGATCAATGAGAAACTGACTTATACAGTCTTGTCTACATTTAATCCTTGCACTGTGAGTGGCCCCACTGCAAAGGTTTTTGACGTTTTGGTTGTGCTCCTTAAGTTAAACATGCCATAACTGCTGATTTGGGTGGTCCTGTACTCATTTATTGAATTGACAGCAACGTCTACATTTATTTAGACTGCATTATTACCAGGGCTTTTTTTTCTCAGAGAATAGGTGCAGGAACTCCCTACTTCCGTGTCACCTGTTGTGTCCACCCCTACCCACCTCCGAGCACCATTCCTTGGTTCCAACCCTCTACTTACCTCTGAGCACCATTCTTTGGTCTACTCCCTACCCACCTATGAGCACCATTCCTTGGTTCCCCCCACTACCCACCTCTGAGCACCATTCATTTGTTTTACCCCCTACCCACCTCCAAACACGATTCTTAGGTTCCATTCCCTACCCACCTCCGAACACCATTCTTAGGTTCCATTCCCTACCCACCTCCGAGCACTATTCTTAGGTCCCATTCCTTATCCAAAGAATGGTGCTCAGAAGTAAGTAGAGGGGTGGAACCAAGGAATGGTGCTCGGAGGTGGGTAGGGGGTGGACACAACACAACTTAAGGAGCACAACCAAAAAGTCAAAAACCTTTGCAGTGGGGCCACTCATAGTGCAAGGGTTAAATGCTCAAGTCTAGCAGGTTGTAGACGAGACTGTATAAGTCAGTTTCTCATTGATCCAGCAGATATTTTCAATCTGTGCCACCGGTTCCCAGCACCCTCCTCTATAAGCTGTTTTTAGTCACACTTAAGCCTCGTATGAGCACCATTCCTTGGTTTCACCCCCTACCCACCTCCGAGCACCATTCTTATGTTCCATTCCCTACCCACCTCCGAGTACCATTCTTAGGTTCCATTCCCTACCCTCTCCGAGCATCATTCTTTGGTTCCATTCCCTACCCACCTCTGAGCACCATTACTTGGTTCCACTCCTTACCCACCTCTGAGCACCATTCCTTGGTTCCACTCCCTACCCACTTCCGACCGAGCACCATTCTTAGGTTCCATTCCCTACCCACCTCCGAGCACCATTCTTAGGTTCCATTCCCTACCCCCTCCGAGCACCATTCTTAGGTTCCATTCCCTACCCACCTCCGAGCACCATTCTTAGGTTCCATTCCCTACCCCCTCCGAGCACCATTCTTAGGTTCCATTCCCTACCCCCTCCGAGCACCATTCTTTGGTTCCATTCCCTACCCACCCCCGAGCACCATTCTTAGGTTCCATTCCCTACCCACCTCCGAGCACCATTCTTAGGTTCCATTCCCTACCCCCCCCCGAGCACCATTCTTTGGTTCCATTCCCTACCCACCTCCGAGCACCATTACTTGGTTCCACTCCTTACCCACCTCTGAGCACCATTCCTTGGTTCCACTCCCTACCCACCCCCGAGCACCATTCTTTGGTTCCACCCCATACCCACCTCTCAGTAATGGATTCAGAACCAAGTATCAATTTGTGGTGCTAAGTAATTTGTATATAATAGGAAGTAAAATAGATCCACTGTAGCCAGCAACAATAGACTCTGAACAGCTAGCAACAATAGACCCCTGCCTCAACAGTTGATGTTTTCCAGGAGTATAAGAGCCCTCCAGCAACACTAGATCCTCTACCAGCGACAACTGACATCCCCAGCAACAATAGACTCTACCCCTGCAAAAATAGATCCCTTCCAGCAACAATAGATCCTCCAGCAGCCAGCAATAATAGACCCTCCAGTACACCCCAGCACCCCTTGCCATTACATACATTCAAAGCTTCCTGATAATGACAACAGTGGGTCATGCCTACTTAAAGCAGAGTTCCGCCGAAAAAAATAAAATAATAGTCAGCTGCTACAAATACTGAAGCTGCTGATTTTTAATATATAGACCCTTACCTGTCTTGGGCGCCCGCGATGAGGACACCCGAAGCCGATCTGTCAGGTGGAGGTGCCGCCATCTTCGGTAAGGGAATCAGGAAATGAAGCCTTGCAGCTTTACTTCCTGGTTCCCTACTGCACATGCACGAGTCATGCTGCACGATCCCACTGGTCCCTACTGTGTTCTGGGACCTGTATGTCTCCCAGAAAACAACGGGGGCATGGAGGAGGCGCCGGACGTGGCGTAGGTCGCTGTGGTGACCGATGCCTTGAAGTGGGAGCAAACTACCTATTTTCAACAGTACTGAACATTGCTAATCACGATGGGTTGTAATGTGTAGGGGGTCCTTACTAGAGCCTCTAACATGATTTTCTTTCTTTCATCCAGACATTAAAAATCATAATTTCTGGAGCTGCAGTAGTCCTTCTCATCATTCTGGTGGTCATGATAGTGCTCCTCAAATCAGGTAAGTGGACTTGAAAAGCTTCATCAAAGAATGCTACAATGTGCTGGGGTAGCATAATGTCCAGATATTTGTTGCGTCATTCATTGGTGACAATTTACTTCTTATTGTTTTCAGTAAATTGAAAACCATTGTTTTTAAATTCTATAGGGCTGTGTAAGGGCTCTTGTACATTAGGCATACGGACCTACAGAGAAAAATAATAATTGTCTTGTGGCACCCGGGAGGTACAGCTGCAGCGTATTTTTGCCCATTGAGATGCATTACAGTGAATGCCGTGCGAGGCTATATGCACGTAACCGCCGGCACTTGTGTTTACACATGAACAGGTTTGGGCATAATGCTAAATTTTATAGAAATCCCATCCATCTAGGAACACTCGCATTTCCAGACTGACATCCACCCATTTGCCAACTTCTGGTTTGGCTACCTAACCAGCTGCTGACAAGGCCTGTGCTTGTAATCACATTGTAGCAGATACTATTAAAGGACTAGTTCACGTCTAGTCCACCCACATTGTTTCCAATCAAGCCCTGATGAAGGGGATGTTTTTGGACCTTAGAAACATGTTGGCTACTCTGTAGACTTTTAATGGAAAAGGTTGTATTTGTTTTTTTGCTTTTTTGTGTCACGGTCAAGGGTCAGGCTCAGAGGCCAGTACTTATAGCAGTAGAGAGGGAGAGAATAGTTAGAGTCTAAGCACAAACCGGTGTTCACCAAAGATGCTGGTGGTAAAGATGGGTTTAGCTGCATTTAAAGTACCAGGTTGCGATCTTTAGGATCACCCCACCAGGAGGTGAGTTAGCGGGGGTCAAATAGCAGATATAGCAGTTAGGGATTATAGAAAATGATTGTTGTGCCCTTGGGTGGCAATCGACACCCTTAATAATGACTGTGCCACATCCTACAATATTGAAGAAATTTATGTGGAGGAGAAATTGACTTTTTAGGCACGAATTTTGAAAAAATTTAAAAATAATTTCAATTTAATTTACATAAATACATAGATACAGTTCATCAATGACCACAAATATTGATGAATCCTGTATAGTTAAAATGATGACATATACAAAAAGCACACATTTGTCAAGATATAGTACGAAACACAATGGGCCAGATTCAGGTACAATTGCCCTGGCGCAGAATATCAGAGATACACTACGCCGCCGTATTTTACCTGGCTCTAAGACGAAATCTGGTAGATTTGCGGCGGAATCGAAATACGCGATTAGGGGGCGTGAAGCATTTAAATTAGGCGCGTCCCCGTGACGATCGAACTGCGCATGCTCCGTTCAGAAATTTCCTGCCGTGCATTGCGCGAAATAACGTTGTTATGTCAGGTTTTTTTGAGTAGCGTCGTTTACGTACATTCCTATTTCCGGACGACTTACTCAAAAACAAAAAAAAAGTATTGAAATTTGACGTGGGAACGACGGCCATACTTAACATGGGCTGCCTAACGTTAGACAAGATTTTTGCTTCCCTAACTTTACGCAGCAAAAAGATGACTACAGATTCCGTAAGAGAATGCGTAAGAGAATGCGACGGAGGATCGTAACTTTGTGGATCGCCAGAAAAAGGTAATTTGCATACCCTGACGCTGAAAACAACGCAAACTCCACCCAGTGGGCGGAAAAAGATTGCAGCGTAGATCCGATGGCGTACGAAGACGTAAGCCTGTTGGATCGAAGCCCGAAGCCGTCGTATCATGGGTTGAGGATTCAAACTAATGATACGACGTGGGTAATTTGAAATTACTCCGGTCCAACAGGAGATAGACCGGAGTAATGGCTCTGTGAATCTGGCCCAATATTCCTTATACAATCTAGAGCAGGCTATGGGTTTAATCAATTCAAATCAAACCAATTAATGGCTGCTTGGTATATCACTAGATGGTTTCTGTTCAAATCTTGACATTCATTTCATTCCTCATGGGGTTGCTCTACATGTTTCGTGGTGAACCACTTCCTCGGGAGCATTGAGAAATATACAATATTGGTGATGTATAAATGATGAGAGGCTGACTGCGATTGCCCAGTGAAACCAGGAGAGGCCGCTGATGTCCCCACAAAGAAAAAGAAAAAGTGGGGGTAGATGAAACTGGTGATCTGGCGTGGATGCGGTGGACACCTATTCCCAAACAGGAAGGCCCCTGCCCGAAGGGGGGGCTAGTCAAAACCTGAGAGATGCTCTTGTTTGGGTATCTTTGGGGTTTTCTGTCCAAGTCCAGAAAAAAAGTTTTGACCAATAGGACAGTATCTATTCTTTCATCAACCTCCGCGATTCCCTGGGTCTTTGATGCAGCTGCACTAAGCTATCAGCTGGATAGTGCTGTGTGCCGCTCGGTTTAAAAGCCCCCCCGACTCGCGCGCGTCAGACAGCGTCTGACGTCACGCGTGAAGGCCGCGCAGACTCCCGCACATGCGCCGTAGCGCCACTGACGCTGCCCGGATCTCCAATTAATCCCTAATGCAGTTAGGGATTAAGCAGAAGCGTAGTTAGTAAACAGGGTGGCAGTGGTGTGATGCTTCAATTTCCATCTTTGTCATATTACTCTACAAGCTCATGGAGATCATCTGGGATGTAAAAGCCAGCTGCTTGGGAACCAGACATCAACATTAATACCAATAAGATAACCTCATGGGTCCAGCACATTTCCACTTTCCGCCCAGGTTTACACTGGGTACGATTTAGTTCGATTTGAGATGCGATTTCACATGTGAAATCGCATCTCAAATCGGCAGCATTTGCCGGCAATGACACCGTCCTAATCGGTGCGACGCCGCATCGTAGCTCCTGTACTACTTTAGTTCCTGTACTACTTTTTGCGATTTCAGGACGTGATTTACATTGACATCTGTGCAGAAACCTGCACAGATGTCTCTTAAATCACAGCCGAAATCGGGACTGCCAGCGGAAGTGAAATTGTGCGCAGTGTGAACCAGGCCTCCATGTTTTTATTGCTGTCTGTGACCCCAAGAGGGAGATTCACTCTCTCTGTGCAATGTGACCAATATCAATAGGACTGAGAGTGAGGGACAATCCAACATTTGGCCAGAACAAGAACATAGGGAAAATATTTCAATAGGAACATAAAATACAAATCTACCTAAAAAGTGTAGAAAATATTGTTTTTGTGGAAAAGCAGAACAAAACAGATCTGTTTTAATAAACTATTATAAAATGCAGTAACCTACAACAACTAATCAGATTTTAGTATTCTGCAGTCAGAGGATATTACTGGTTGGTTGCTCTGGGTTACAACACAGTGCACTCAACCTGTTCACATTGTGCAGCCTTATGACATTGTGTCTCTCTTTCTACTGATAATTACACAGAAAAATGAGTTGTAACTATCCTTTAAGATGGTTCTGAAAGCCTGTCCTGACTAAGGGGTCATTTAATGCTTCTGATGTCATAGCTGGCCTGGAACAACACTCACAGCTGAAGGAACATTAGCCAGAGAGTGTGAAGGATTCAATAGAACACAGTGTGCAGGACGGGTCATGTATTACATTTACTATAATGCCGTTGTTTGTTGTGCAAATGTTAAAATACTCCTTTTGGTGAAAAAAGCTTAACTACTTGCCAACCAGCCTCTGCAGTTTTACTGCGGCATGTTGGCTCGGCTGGGCAAATTGACATTACCTTACATCGCTTCCCATTGTGGCCACTAGGGGCGCGCACGGCCGCAAGCGATGCGCGTGCCCGGCGGGCACGATGACCATTTTTGGGTGGAACTCCGCTTTAAAAACGCCTCTTAGTGTTATCCTATGTGTCCATGCACACATAGGCTTTTAGGAGCTGTAAGTGGAATAGGCGTTTTCAAGCTGTAAAAAATAAATAAAAAATACCCAGGGTGTTCTGGAGCAGCAGCGTTAAGCTGTAAAAAAGCCTGACGTGGCTAAACATGTGTTAACGCTGCATAAAACGTTTTTAAGCTGTAATTGGATTTGGGAGTGGAAGCCAGAGAAACTCTGCTAAACAGTAATGCCGCGTACACACGATAATTTTTTGCGATGAAAAAAAACAAAGTTTTCTGTGAAGTAAAAACAACGTTTTTGAAACGTCACTTTTCATATTCGTATGTTGCATACACACCATCGTTTTTTTCACAAAAAGCGAGGTTACGTTCACCACTCTTTTCCATTGAAGCTCGCTTCATAACTAGCTTCTGGGCATGCGCGGGTTGAAAAACGTCATTTTAAACGACGTTTTTGCCACACACGGTGACTTTTTGTGAAACAAAAAACGACGTTTTGAAAAACGAGACAAAAAATTCAAGCATGTTGGAATTTTTTTTTGGTCGTTTTTTTTAAGACAAAAAACGACGTTTTGCCCACACACGATCAATTTAAATGACGTTTTAAAAAACAACGTTTTTTTTCATCGCAAAAAACGACCGTGTGTACGCGGCATAACACTGCTAAATGCTTATAAAAGCAAGTTTTTACAGCCGCTTTTTCCTGCTGTCGCCACTGGCTTTCTTTGCAGCGCGCTTTTTTTTTAACGCCCTTTGTGCATGAGGCCTTAAAGTGAAATTACTGTCATGCCATGTACACACGACTGTTTTTCCTGACGTTCAAAAAGCCGTTGTTTTTCACAACGTGTTTCCTCTCCAGCCTGACTTGCATACACACATTCATGCAAAAAAACGTCCGACCAAAGCCCCGTGATGTACAACACGTACAACTGGACTATAAAGGGGAAGTTCCTTTCAAATGGCGCCACCCTTTGGGCTGCTTTTGGGCTGCATACTTGATTCTGAGCATGCATGTTTTTTTCCCTGCGGAAAATCATACACACGACCATTTTTCGCGACGAGAAAAAGACCGACGTGAAACATGACGAGAAAAAAGAGAGTTTTTTAATCGAGAAAACTGCTAGAGTGCATACACACGACCAGTTTTCTCGACCAATATAAAAGAAATGACAGTTTTCTCGTCGTGAAAAACAGTCGTGTGTATGAGGAATTAGGCCCCTTTCACACAGGTGGACCGTATGTCCGTTTTTCATCCATCCGTTTTCAGATGAAAAAATGACATAAAGCCCTGTACACACGATTGGCTTGTCTGATGAAAACGGACCGATGGACTGTTTTCATCGAATGAACCGATCGAGTCTGGGCCCCATCATTTTTTTTCCATTGGTGAAAAAAAATAGAACCTGTTTTAAATGTTTCCTATGGTTAAAAAAAACAAATGAAAAAAAAATGTCCATCGGTCAAAAATCCATGCATGCTCAGAATCAAGTCGGCGCATGCTCGGAAGCATTGAACTCCATTTTTCTTAGCATGTCGTAGCGTTTTACGTCATCGCGTTCTGAAACGATAGTTTTTTGTTTTGTTTTTTTCGATTATAATTATTTTTTATTTAAATAAAAATCAGAACAACAACATACATATATATATATAAAAAATAAATAAAAAAATAATACATAACAGAACATTATTACAAAACAACACAACAATCACGGTCCATCTTATTATTATACAGTACATCCCCTTTTACCTTGTTGTCAAAATCAAACATATATCTCCTTCTTACGATCGTTTTTTTAACTGATGGTGTGTAGGCACGACTGATGAATGTCAGCTTCATCGGATATCTGACGAAAAATCCATCGGACTAGATTCCATCCGATATCCGATCGTGTGTACAGGGCTTCAGTGTATTCCTATGGGACATCCGATGACATCAGTCTCCGCAATGCTCCAAAACTGATGATGGAGGAAAACCCTATTTTCCATCCATCTGCGGAACCGATTGGATGAAAAACGGACAGACGGTCCCATAGAGGAAAGCAGAGATATGACTGGTCCGTTTCTGCACAGTGTGCAGAGATGGACTAGTCACCCGCTGGCTCAGCGGGGATCAACGGAGAGATCCCCGCTGAGCAAGCGGATGTCCAAATACGGATCCGCCCGTGATCTGCACATGTGAAAGGGGCCTTAAATATTCCAGCTGCTGCATGAGCATGGGGACCATTACACATTACACCATTACACATATAATACATAAATACATATAATACATAAAGTGCATTAGTACTGTAAGGCATGTAATGTCATTTTTAGGGCGGGGATTAAAATTAAATTTAAAGGGAATCTGTTACCAAGAAAAGTTTATTTGGAACAATTCTTAGTATTCAGCATCCTATACTATCTGCAATAGAGAATGAGATTAAAATATATGTTAAAAAAATTATATACAGTATGCATTTAATTTTCTTCATTAGTTACTCCAGAAACTTTGTTATCCAGTTACTAGTTGTATAAATGTAAAGTGATTTCTACATTATTTCAGAGTTGGATTCCTTCTAAAATCTTATACTACGCTGAATCACAGTTTATATTTATGGTGCTTGCATCTTCTACAAAACAAATCCTAATGGACGCATTCTATGAATCTACATATAAAATAGCTTTGAAGAAATCTGCAGATTGGGACTGTCCTGAGAGGCATGGATTAAGATTTGTGTTTGGCTTCACAAAATATGCCGAGATCATGGAATTTTTGATTCAATCTGTGGTCGGAGTAAAGGAACATTCAGATGACAGCAGTTTTGTGAGATTGCTTTGAGTCTGATTTATGAAAGGGGAAGGGGATGTTCACTTTGTAACCTGGAACAACTCAGGACACATTTGCTGAGTCTTGTACTGATCTCAATGTTGTATTCAATGTTTGGGTGCAGCAGAGCATTGATACAATACATAGCCCATTGGCTAACCACTTCAACCCCAGAAGATTTCCCCCCTTAATGACCAGGCCATTTTTTGGGATATGGCACTGCGTTACTTTAACTGACAATTGCGTGGTCGAGCGGGGCGGTATCCAAACAAAATTTATGTCATTTTTTTCCCTACAAACAGAGCTTTCTTTTGGAGGTATTTGATCACCTCTGTGGTTTTCTATGTTTTGCACTATAAAGAAAAAAGTGTACATTTAAAAAAAAAAACAACGTTTTATACTTTTATAATAAATATGCCCAAAAATGAAAAAATAAATAAAAATGTCTACACCAGTTTAGGCCGATATATATTCTTCTACATACTTTTGGTAAAAAAAAAATTGCAATAATCGTATATTGATTGGTGTGAGCAAAAGTTATAGCGTCTACAAAATAGGGGGAAGATTTATGGCATTTTTTTTTACTAGTAATGGTGGCGATCTGAGACATTATGGCAGACAGATTGGACACTTTTGACACTTTTTTAGGACCACTGACATTTATACAGCGATCAGTGCTATAAAAATGCATGGATTACTGTATAAATGTCATTGGCAGGGAAGAGGTTAACACTAGGGGATGATCAAGGGGTTAAATGTGTTACCTAGGTAGTGATTCTAAATGTGGGGGGAGGGGACTCACAAGGGGAGGAGACCCATCAGTGTTCCTCTGTAGTGGGAACACACATCGGTCTGCTCTCACCTGACAGGACGTGGATCTGTGTGTTTACACACACAGATCCACTGTCCTGCTCTGTTATCGTGTGTGTTTCTAACTGTGGAGGGAGGATGGGACTGACTAGAGGAGGAGACAGATCACTGTTCCTGATTAGTAGGAACAACAGATTTGTCTCTCCTCTCCTCTCAGAACCGGGATTTGTGTGTTTTCATAAACACATCCCTGTTTCGGCTCTCCTGCCTGTGATCGCAGGTGGGCGGTGGACATCGCGGCCGCCGGTCACGCACATCGTTCCCCCCGTCGTGCAGCCGGCGCACACGTGCCTGCTATTGCTCTTAAAGGTGCCGACGTACACCTATGGCAATTTGCCGGAACGATCCGACCTGCCGCAGTATAATGACAGCAGCTGGTTGGCTAGTGGTTAAAGTAGCTTGAATGCATTTAGGCACTTTTAGCCATAAATCTAGTTACATGCTGTTATACTGAAAGCTATTCATACAGTCATAGATTGTTTTTTAAAATCAAACAGATTTCTCCATCCACACTAAACAGCTCAGCTCTAATTGGACGCAAGCTCTGTTCAGCCAAAAAGTTTCCACCTGGCTTCTTCGACAAAAGTTAAATACATGTATTTTTTAATCTAAATGTAGCTGACAGGGAACAATGAATAAATGAATTTTGGATACCTCAGGCAAATTGGATGCAGTTCTGGTACTCCATCATGACCAGGTGGTTCTTCGACCTCAGATGTTGATTTTGTCAAATGTAGTTTTACCTTTTCATTGAACCAGGACAATGCTTTGCCTTCTTTTCTCTCTGGCCTCAGTCACAGGAAGACAAGGCCCTTGTCACGTTTGATGTGGTTTGAGCTATCAAGATGTATTTAAAGAATAAGTAAACCTCCCTATCGTTTTCAGCCGAGGAAGCTGCCATATTTGCCTCTGTTTAATCTACAACTGGCATGATGCTGCACATGTGATCAGTTATGACACCAGCCATTGGATGGTTTGACAGTTTGGTTGAGAGGACAACCTATATAACCACACACATAGGTTGGACTTGATAGACTTGTGTCCTTTTCCAACCTCACCTACGTAACAACCAATGGGAGTGTTACATTTCCGACACGTGCCGGAAATTAAACTGTTTTATGGATGGGCTTACTTCCGCTTTAAAATTGACGGCTGCGGTTCAGTCAAATTCACTTTTCATCCTTCCTAAAAGACCAAGGAGGGGTCAAGCAGCTATCAAATTGACCATTTACCATTGGATTCCTTATTTCTCAAGCCTATGGCTTGAAAGGAAAAGTTTCATTATTTCAGGTGATGGTTAAATCAACCTGGAGTGTGGGTGTCTCCTGGACTGTTCATCATCACGTTTCAGTGACTTAGATCTATAAAGCCAGCCACAGATGGTTCAGTACGAAACTTGTCAAGATTTGAACCATGTATGGGAAGAATGAATGTACCCAGGTACCACCAGTCTGTAAGGTGTTAGGCCTTGTACACACGATCGAATATATCCGATGGAAACGGTGCTCGGACCGTTTCCATCGGATATGTCCGCCGGGCTGTTTTGGTCCGATGGCTGTACACACCATCGGATCAAAATCCTCGCCGGCAGACAGCGCAGCGACGTGGCGGTGACGTTGACGCCGCCACGTCACCGCACCAGGAAGAAAAAAACTTCTGCGCATGCGTCGAATCCATTCGACGCATGTGCGGGAAGATATGTCCTCTGGTGAGTGTACTGACCAGCGGACATATGCGACGGACATGTCTTGGGCGGACAAATTTTAACCACATGCCGACCAGCCGCCGTCATTCTACGGCGGCAGGTCGGCTCTGCTGGGCGAGAGCCCGTCATTCTACGTCGGTATTGCTCGTTACAGAGCGGGGAACGGGAGCTATGTGTGCAAACACATAGCTCTCGTTCCTGTCAGCGGGGGAAACGCTGATCTCCTGTTCATACAATGTATGAACCGAAGATCAGTGATTTCCCCTAGTGAGGCCACCCCCCCCATACAGTTAGAACACACCAGGAACACACTTAACCCCTTCCCTGCCCCCTAGTGTTAACCCCTTCACTGCCAATGGCATTTTTATAGTAATACAATGCATTCTTATAGCATTGATCGCTAAAAAAATGCCAATGGTCCCAAAAATGTGTCAAAAGTGTCCGAAGTGTCCGCCATAAGGTCGCAGTACTGAAAAAAAAACGCTGATCGCCACCATTACTAGTAAAAAAATAATAATAATAAAAATGCCATAAAACTAACCCCTATTTTGTAAACGCTATAACTTTTGCGCAAACCAATCAATAAACGCTAATTGCGATTTTTGTTTACGAAAAATAGGTAGAAGAATACGTATCAGCCTAAACTGAGGAAAAAAAACGTTTTTTTATATATTTTTTGGGAATATTTATTATAGCAAAAAGTAAAAAATATTGAATTTTTTTCAGAATTGTCGCTCTTTTTGTTTATAGCGCAAAAAATAAAAACGGTATTGCCCTTTCTCTGCGCCCCCCTGAATAGGGGCCGCAGGGGACTGGGCAAGTAGTTATCAATAGGGGGATCCACTAGGTACTTGGGATAGTGCTGGAGGGGAGGGAAGGGTAGGGATGGGTAGGCTAGGGGCGAAGGGAGGGACCCAAGAAGATTCACTTATAGGTCCACAGGCTGCAGCCTGCTTACTATTTTGTTACAGTGTTTTGGGGGGCCTGAGGGTCTCCCATGGCAGACTTTGGGAAGGGGGGTTAGGGAGGGGGGGTTTGTACGGGATCACTCATCACTATGTGCACCCAGGGGCGCTTAACCTACACTGACTTTTAGGGTGGGTCTGATTTTCTGAAGTACACTTCTTCACCTTTTTTTTTTTTTTTCCTTTTCTTTTCCACGGCAGTTTTCTGCAGTGGTCGATGGGGTTCACATGGGCACCGCAAAGGCTGGGGAGGGTAAGGGGGAAGGTTGGGTTGGGGTGGGGGGGCTGGACCCAACCCCTAGGGGTTGGTGTCGCAAAAGGGATGGGTGGGGATGGGTGTCCCGGAGGCACTGTAGTCGGGTACCATAAGATAATCACCCGGAAGGGAAGGGAGCTCCTAAGAGGTCTCAAGATCTGATATGAATTAGGGGACACCTGTTAAGAGACCTGTTACTGGGCTGGTCCACTCGGTATGATATATCAGAAGAAGGCTTGCCCCAGGTTAACATTATGACCTAGGGGTAATTAATCTACCCTAGAGCGAGTTATATGTTATATATATATATATATGCGGATAGAAGGAGCGCGTGGAGGCGGTGGGAGACCCCTCACCGGGGGAGGCGTGGGTCAACAACCCCGATTAGGCCATCACTCAGGGGATTGGGTATTTGAGTGACCAAAGATTTGCTTTGGGATACCCTTGAAGAGGAGGAGGACGACTCAGTTCCTCTCTTCTCTGTCTTTGGGTATCAGTTTAGAGTAGGGGTATAGAGGGTTGGGTGGGGTGGGGTTTTTTATTTTTTTTATTTTTTTTTATAATAATTTTTTTTTTTTTTCCCTTCTCCTTTTCTCCTCCTTTCTCGCGGGGGCCGGGTGCTCGGATCCCCACATAGGGAGTCCGAAGTGCGTCCAGAAATGGAGGCCCTTTCAGTGATTACAATCAATGCTAAGGGATTAAATATTCCGGAAAAGAGACGTATCTTAATGCAGGACCTAAAGAAAAGAGGGAGAAACATAGCCTTGATACAGGAAACACATTTTAGAAAAGGGGGGCTCCCCTTCCTTAGAAATCGACATTTTCCGATAGTATATCATGCGACGAACCCAGTGGCAAAAAAGGGGGGAGTATCAATACTTATATCTTCTAACACACCATGGTGCTTAAAAGACTCCCTGGTAGACGCTGAGGGGCAGTTCTTAGCGGTAAAAGGGACGATAAGAGGAGCGATATTCACGTTTGTTACTTTTTATGCCCCTAATGTACTACAGGACCAGTTCCTAAGGAACTTCTTGAATAGGCTAAAAGGCTTTCAAGAAGGTCAGCTGATCATGGGAGGGGACTTAAATGCCCCTCTTGACCCTACTATGGATACGTCAACCGGTGGCTCTTCAGTTGCAGGGGGCACCCGGAAACGAATCCGACAGTTGCTACAACAAGAAACATTGATAGATATATGGAGAATGACGCACCCGGGGGAACGAGATTACTCCTTCTATTCCATCCCGCATAAGACATACTCACGTATTGACTATTATTTTGTCCCACACAGTCAGCTCCACGCAGTTATAGAAGTTGGAATAGGTGAAATTTCCTGGTCCGACCATGCCCCAATCTTTCTGGAATATAAAGTAGGGGACTCCAGGCCTCTTGGACCGGGGGGCTGGAGACTAAACGAGAGATTACTGCAGGATGAGGGGGTACTGGAAGATGTCCAGAAGGAGCTAAAATGGTACTTTGAGACTAATGACACCCCAGAATGTAACCTAGGGGTAGTATGGGAGGCCCATAAGGCAGTCATAAGGGGGGTCCTGATGAAACAGGGTGCAAGGGTTAAAAGGGAGAGGGAGAGGAATATAACAACCCTTATGACAAAGATTACAAACCTAGAAAAAAGGCATAAACAGAGATCTAACCCAGAGGTAGAGAGAGAGCTTATGACGGCACGCAGACAAATTACCGAACTGCTCTTTTATAGAGCAAGAAGGGCGATACAAAATGGCAAAAGGCAGAACTATGAACAGGGCAATAAATGTGGGAAGCAATTGGCGAACTCATTGAGGGAACAACACACTAAGACTTATATCCCTATGATTAAGGGGTCAGGAGGCGAAGAACACATGCTACCCAGAGAAATTGCACAGAGATTTAGCGACTTTTATAGCAGTCTATATAACTTACAAACAAACCCCCAACAACATGAGGCAATGGGTAACTATATAGAATCTTCAGGTATCCCGACTCTAACAGTAGAGATGAGCCAAGAAATGGAAAAACCTATAACCTTAGAAGAACTACAGGAGGCAGTGAAAAAAGGGAAAGGAGGGAAGTCACCGGGAGCAGATGGATTTACCATTGCCTACTATAGACTTTTTATCTCAGTTTTAGGCCCTTTTATGGTCAGAATGTTTAATGGTCTGGGCGATACAGGTTCTTTTCATAATGAAACCCTAAAAGCGGTAATAGCGGTCATCCCTAAAGAAGGTAAAGATCCCTCTCAATGCGGGAGCTATAGACCCATTTCATTACTCAACGAAGATTTGAAGCTTTTCGCCAAAATCTTAGCAGCACGTATACAACAATACATACCCGGGCTTATCCACAAAGATCAGGTGGGATTTGTCCAGATGCGTGAAGCCAGGGATAACACGGTTAAGACCCTGAACCTGATCCATCTGGCTGACACTTTCCGAACCCCGTGTGTCTTCCTCGGTACTGATGCCGAGAAAGCTTTTGATCGGATAAACTGGCAATTTATGTTTATGGTTTTGAGACACATGGGGTTCAGCAATAAGATGATACAATGGATCACAAGTAATTATACCCAGCCAACGGCACAGGTTAGAGTGAATGGAATATTGTCTCCACCCTTTAAATTGTCGAATGGGACAAGAAAGGGATGCCCGCTATCCCCTCTCTTATTTGCGATATCTGTAGAACCCTTATTAAATAGGATCCGACTGAATCCAGACATCAAAGGAGTGTCTTTTGGAGATGCAGAATACAAGATCTCTGCTTATGCAGACGATATGATGTACTCTTTGACGAACCCGATGGAATCCCTCCCTAGGTTGCTACAGGAATTGCAACTATATGGAGGCCTCTCAAATTTTAAGATAAATTATGATAAGTCAGAAGCAATGGGAGTAGCGATCCCGGAGGAGGATCTGCGGTCTTTGAAAGCTAAACACAGATTTAAATGGTCTGACAGGTCACTTACATACCTGGGCACTTCCATCCCAGCAGACCTGACACAGGTTTTTAAACTTAATTTTGTGCCACTATTGGGGAAAACACGGGCCCTCCTGGAGGGCTGGAAGAGGGGGTTTCATTCCTGGTTCGGGCGAGTCAATATTATCAAAATGAGCATATTACCAAAATTTTTGTATCTCTTCCAGACACTCCCTATCGCCATACCAAAATCCTTTTTTAGCCAGACGCAAACTCTTTTTAATAAGTTCATATGGGCTAATAAACCCCCAAGAATTAAGAGGCGCACATTATCTTTATCAAAGCGAGATGGAGGTGTGTCGGCTCCAGACATCTATATGTACTATCAGGCGGCCATTTTGACCCGCCTGATAGACTGGAGGAGACATGGCGATGAGAAAATATGGCCAGGTTTGGAGCAGGCACAGTGCAGTAGTATACTCTACCTGGCAGCATGGTGTTATAGAGACCTGCCGATAACTATTAAGAAACACCCACTGATAGGCCCAACACTGAAAGTTGCTTACGGGCTATTTGCGAAGGGGACATTGTCCACCCTGGATTCACCACTTTACCCAATTATGGGGAACCCCCAATTCGTACCAGGATTGATGAAGGGGACTTTCAGTGGGTTAATAGAGCAGGGCCTGGTACAGGCATCTCATTTTGTTAAAGAAGGCTCATGGCATACTATGCAGGAGATGGTAATGGGTGGGATTCCCTACCAATTGGACACTTGGAGGGCATTACAATTACGGCACTTCCTGGACACTTTGAAATCCCCTATAAGATATGGGCGTAAACTAACATGATTTGAGGGGTATTGTAGTGGGAGTGGAGTGCTTCGGCACACCCTCTCAAGAATTAACGAATTATTAAACGTACCGATGGAGGACTCCCAAATCCCCTTCTTTAACAGGTGGGAGGTGGAGCGGGGAAGACCCTTTACAGAAGAACAAAAGAATAAAATACTCCGGAATATATTTGAATCTTCAGTCTGTGTGAAGACACAGGAGATGAATTACAAGATATTAACTCAGTGGTATCGTACTCCGGTAGTATTAAAGAAGTGCTACCCAGATATCTCGGATAGATGCTGGAGGTGCGGAAAGAAGGAAGGAACGTTATTACATATTTTGTGGTTCTGCCCGAAGATTTTAAGTTTTTGGACAAAGGTTCAGGGAATAGTACAGAAATTTAGCAAAGAAAAATTACCAGAGGACTGGTCTTATTATTTATTACAGGACTCTGAGATTTCGGTAAAGTGTTATAGGAAATCCATGGCTTGTCACCTTCTAAATGCTGCCCGTGCCTGCATCCCAGGGATGTGGAAACAGACACAACCGCCAACGGTAAAGATGTGGCTGAATAGAGTAGAAGATACAAATAGAATGGAGGACCTAGTGTGGACCTCCAGACAGAAACGTAAGGCCTACCTTGATACGTGGGCTGAATGGAATGCGTTTAGATACTCAGAAGAAGGAAGGGTTCTGATAGATGTGTAAATACGCAATATGGGAGGGATCCGGCCCTGCGGACGAGGAGGAGGAGAGGAGATGGATGGAGGAGGGGGTGGTTCCCCCACCCCCCCCTTTTTTTTTTTTTTTATTATTTTATATCCCCCCCTTTTTTTTTTTTTTTTGGGAGGGGGGGGGTGGTGGTTATATTTTTGGTTAGTTTTGTTTGGTAAGGGGGATGGGGGTGGTGTAGTATTGGGAAGACAGTGCAGAGAGTGATATCCCAAGAGGTGGTCCAACTGCCCCCCCTGGCAGGGGACACTTGGACCCCCTGGTGGGAGGGGGGGTTCATTGGCCTGAGGTAGTAAGGGGAAGGCACCCACTGAATCAAAAGGCAATTAGAAATATGGAAGATGATTTTCAGTTTGAGAGAGGAACGATACGATATGTTTTGGGAAACATATCTCTTTTACCTATGTTTAAATGATTTGACTTTGCACCCCGTGGGTATTTCTTTTCCTTCTTTCATTTTTGTGTGTTGCAATGACTTTATGGCCAGAGGGATGGCCCTTTGTATGTATGTCACTATGCTTGTTTGGAAAACAATAAAAGGAAATTTAAAGAAAAAATAAAAACCGCAGAGGTGATCAAATACCACCAAAAGAAAGCTCTATTTGTGGGAAAAAAAGGACGCCAATTTTGTTTGGGAGCCACGTCGCACGACCGCGTAATTGTCAGTTAAAGCAACGCAGTGCCGAATCACAAAAAGTGCTCTGGTCAGGAAGGGGGTAAATCCTTCCGGGGCTAAAGTGATTAAAGCATGTTTTAAAATTTGTCCGCTGGTCAGACATGTCCGCTAGCCCATACATACGATCGGATTTGTCCGCTGAACTGGTCCGTCGGACCAGTTTGAGCGGACAAATTCGATCGTGTGTACGCGGCCTTACATGCAATTTTCCATAATGCCCTGTACACACAAGCGGAATTTCTGTCGGAAAAAAGTTGGATGTTTTTTTTCGACGGAAATCCACTCAAGCTTGGCCTGCATACACACGGCCACACACAAGTTCTCTGAACTTTTGAGCGTTAAGAACGCAGTGACGTACAACACTATAATGAGACGAGAAAAAGAAGTTCAGTGCTTCCGAGCATGCATCAAATTGTTTTGGTGTTTTTTTCGCCATCAGAATTACGTCGGAAAAACTGAGAACCTGCTCTAAAACTTTTTCTGGCGGGAAAATTCAGACAGCAAAAGTCTGATGGAGCATACACACGGTCGGAATTTCAGATGAAAATCTCACATCAGACTTTTGCTGGCCGAAATTCCGCTTGTGTGTACAATAATCATGCTGGGAGAACACAATGGTTCGGCGAGAGGCATTCCCCTGTCAACACTGTGTTCTTGGTGCAATCAAGAACATTTATTTCCTGCAACCAGTGGTCCGGCCCAAGGCTTCAACCTTGTCTTTGGTACAAACATTTTTTGACATTTTATCAGGGGATATAAGAGCCGCTGACCGGGCTGACTTTGATCGCAGTGTTTTACAGACTGCCGTGAAGACTCATATTTAGCCTGTCAGTGGTGGCTGTGTCTCCCTCCTCTCATTAGCAGTGCTTTAGGACATCCCAATGTGTAAGGAATAATAAGGCTGCCCTAATGCCGCGTACACACGGTCGTTTTTTGCGATGAAAAAAAACGACGTTTTTTAAAACGTCATTTAAATTGATCGTGTGTGGGCAAAACGTCGTTTTTTGTCTTCAAAAAAACGACCAAAAAAAAATTCGAACATGCTTGAATTTTTTGTGTCGTTTTTCAAAACGTCGTTTTTTGTTTCACAAAAAGTCACCGTGTGTAGCAAAAACGTCTTTCAAAACGACGTTTTTCAACCCGCGCATGCCCAGAAGCTAGTTATGAAGCGAGCTTCAATGGAAAAGAGTGGTGAACGTAACCTCGCTTTTTGTGAAAAAACGATGGTGTGTATGCAAAATTGTCTTTGAAAAGTGACGTTTCAAAAACGTCGTTTTTTACTTCACAGAAAACGTCGTTTTTTTTCATCACAAAAAATGATCGTGTGTACGCGGCATAAGACTTTACCTCTTATAAATTACAGGGGCACTTTGGCTAATTAGATTCAATAATTGCCAAATTTAATTAGCCACAGAAACAGAGTAATTAAAGTGTCAGTTTTGGAAAGATGAGACGTCACCCCAAACGCCAGCCTTTTGGAGACTGGAGGTTCCTGGTGACAGCTATGAACTCACTACATGGATGAACGAGAAAGCAGAAGACAAACTGGCAGAATGATGGACGATAAGCAGATCCATCCACCTCTAGTAATTATTGTTTTATTATTTATATCATCAAATAATTTTTTGGAAAATCTGAGATCAATGTTTTTCATAATGTTCTCATAATTACACTAATTCCTCGTACAGATTAGCTGCACATTATTTATCAAAATGTCACATCTTGGACAAACTGCAAGTTTCAGCATAGGGAGTAGGCCATACATCATAGAGCAAAGTGGAAGCTTGTGTTACTTAAAGGGGAGTTCCACCCACAATTTCACTTTTTAAATATAAATACCCCTGTAATACACAAGCTTAATGTATTCTAGTAAAGTTAGTCCTGTAAACTAAGGTCCGTTTTGTTAGGTTGTTACAGCATTTAGATTATTATTATTTTAGTTTATAATCTAGAGATAGACCGTGGCAATCTTAAGTGTGGGCATCATGAAGCCAGACTGTATGACTTCCTGGATTTTAGCTTTGCATATCTCGCACATGCTCAGTGCTGCACAATGTAATATGTTTCAGTCAGGTTTGCAAGGACTACCGGGAAACATGATACCTATCCCAGAAACCCTTGCGAATAGCCATGTGACGTAATAGCCTAGGCTAATAAGGAGGAGGAAGTAATGAAGGACTACAAAATAAAGCTATTTACAAGCAACAAAATAAATACAAATTGTCCATTCTGAACACTATGGCTGCATTCACACCTGAGCGTTTTGTCGCCTGAAGCATGAAGCTCCAAAACGCTAGAGGGGAAAAAATACATTATTCTCAATGGAGATGGTTCACATCTCTGCTCCAAAACACCTGACGCCGAACGCCTGAAGCTCAAACAAGTTCTGGACCCTTTTGTGTCGCTGGAATTGAGCGTATTTGGGCGTTTTTCTGTTTTTTAACATTGGTGACCCTAGACCTGTCAAAATTTGCGCCAAAACGCGGTAAAAAACGCCGCAAAAATCACGGCAAATATCGGAAAAAAACATCGCAAATATTGCGACAAAACGCTGTGAAAAACGCCACAAAATTGCGGCAAAACGCTACGCTGAGGTGTAAATGCAGCCTTAAAGAAAGGTCTATTTGGGTGTAAAAAAAAAAAGGTGAATCTTGTTTGGGAGCCACGTGGCACGACGAGCGCGCAATTGTTATTGTGCGTATTTTTGTTGTGAAAAAGTGTGATTTTGTTGAATTTTGGGTAAGTAGTGTGAATTTGGGCAAAAAAGGGTACATTTTAGGGGTTTAAAATGTCGGAGAGATGGCCACGTCAAGTGACATCCGCCTTCATGGACCATCTGGGTATCAAACCCTTAACCCGGTACATGAAGGACAGGCACCATACCACAGCACCAGAGCCTCTCCAAGTATAAAACAGTGCTCCGGGTAATTATGACATGTTAATATACCGCGAGTCTGTTTTCTCTATATATATATACAGGATGGGGGCCCCATTTATACGGATACACCTTAATAAAATGGGAATGGTTGGTGATATTAACTTCCTGTTTGTGGCACAAACTTTTCAAGATGGGTGGTGACCATGGTGGCCATTTTGAAGTTGGCCATTTTGAATCCAACTTTCTTTTTTTCAATATCAAGAGGGTCATGTGACACATCAAACTCATTGGGAATTTCACAAGAAAAACAATGGTGTGCTTGGTTTTAACGTAACTTTATTCTTTCATGAGTTATTTACAAGTTTCTGACCACTTATAAAATGTGTTCAATGTGCTGCCCATTGTGTTGGATTGTCAATGCAACCCTCTTCTCCCACTTTTCACACACTGATAGCAACACTGCAGGAGAAATGCTAGCACAGGCTTCCAGTATCCGTAGTTTAAACCAAAAGTTGGATTAAAAATAGCCGACTTCAAAATGGACGCCATGGTCACCACCCATCTTGAAAAGTTTTTCCCTCCCATATACTAATGTGCCACAAGCAGGAAGTTAATATCACTAACCATTCCCATTTTATTAAGGTGTATCCATATAAATTGCCCACCCGGTGTATCCATATAAATGGCCCACCCTGTAGATATATCATCTATGTCATCTCTGGCCTTGACTACTGTAACTCCCTCCTCATTGGCCTTCCTCTCTATAGGCTATCCCCTCTTCAGTCAATCATGAAAGCTGCTGCCAGATTCATGTACCTTAGCGTTCAGTGTCTCCCCATTCCTCTCTGCCAATCACTCCACTTGCTTCCCATTGCCCAACAAATAAAATTCAAAACATTAACAATAACATACAAAGCCCTTTACAACTCTTCCCTGAGCTATATCACCAATCTTGTCTCCAAATATCATCCAAACCTCTTTGCTCCTCCCAAGACCTCCCGCTCTCTAGCTCCCTTGTCTTCTTCTCCCATGCTTGCCTCCAGGACTTCTCCATAGCCTCTCCCATCCTCTGGAATTTCCTACCCCAATCTGTCTAGCCATCTCCCATTCTCTCTACTTTCCATGAAAACTCATCTCTTCACGGAGGCCTATCCTGCCTTCAGCTAATAACTGTATCTTCTATTTCTCCCATCAGTTCATCCCTCAGTTACTACCTTTTGTTCCACCAGTCCCTCCCTATTAGATTGTAAGCTCCCAGGAGCAAAGCCCTCCTAAACCTCTTGTATTGAATTGTATTGTTTCTGTATCGTCTCCCTTTATATTGTAAAGTGATGGGCAAACTGTTGGCGCTATATAAATCCTGTATAATGATAATAATAAGTTAATATGATAGGTAAAGTTCTGCTTTAACCACTTGCCGCTCGCCATATTGCAAAATGACAGCGGCAAAGTGGTTGTATTATCCTGACCAGACGTCATATGACCTGATCAGGATAACAGAGACGGCGAGGTCGCACAGTGCGGAGATCGGAGGTGCGGTGTGTCACTCCAATCGTGGTATGGAGCTTCTGACAGAGGCTTCTTAACACATGATCAGCTGTGACCAATCACAGCTGATCATCGCGTGAACCAGGAAGTGCCAGTTAACGGCTTTCCTCCGTTTACGCTGACAGGGAGAGCTAGCTGGTCTGCGGCTCTCCCTGTTGGGGGGGGGGGGGGGTCTGTGTTGATAATCAGGACATTGATTATCAGCACAGCACAAGGGTGACCACGTGTCCCGGATTGCCCGGGACAGTGCCGCATTCTGCAGGTCTATCCCGGGCACCTTCACTCTGGGACAATACAGTGTCCCGGAATGAAACTGACACAGGTTACAGTATGAACCCCTCAGAGCTTAAGATGTGACACCCCCCAAACTAGTGAAGAACTACAGGTCCCAGCATAGATCTGTGAAATCTATTGGGTCACACCCTTAGATCTCATGGGTTCATGCTGGGAGTTTCAAAATGGGGGGGGGGTCACATCTTTAGATATCATCGGTTCATGCTGGGATTTGTAATCCTTTACTTTGGGGGGGGGGGAGTGTGACCTCCCCAAAGTTAAGGACTACAGGTCCCAGCATGAACCCCCCCCCCCGAGCTGAAGATGTGAGACCCCCTGCCCCCCAAATAGTCAAGAACTACAGGTCCCAGCATAAACATGTGAAACCTATGGGATCACACCCTTAGATCTTAGGGGTTTCATGTTGGGTGTTGTAGTCCTTCAAATTGGGGGGGGGGTCACATCTTTGGATATTAGAAGTTCATGCTGGGACTTGTAGTCCTTCACTTTTGGGGGGAATGTGACCCCCAAATGTGAAGGACTATGGGTCCCACCTTGAACCCCTCAGAGATAAACATGCAACCCCCCCAACTTGTGAAGGACTACCAGGATGAACCGGTGAAAACCATGGGGGGGGGGTGTCACAATTTTTTTGTTATAAAAAGTATTTTTTTTTTTCGGAAGGGGGGGGTGTCCCTGAATGGCAGTTTGGAAATGCGGTCACCCTAACTATAAGTCATGGGTACAAACCCATCTACGCTTGCACCGACACCAGACCTTCTTGGCCCTCTGAAAAGTGATCGCTCTTCAGAGGGCTGGTGACAGGCAGATAGGAGACAAAGAAAGGCGATTGCAGAAAAATTACCCCGTGGTCCATGGAGTATGCCCCCCCCTTTTTTTTTGTCGACATGTCACCACCTCTTTTAGGCACT
>CM056054.1:199564877-199697377 GCA_029574335.1 Rana kukunoris
AGTGCCTTGTCCTCCCCTGTAACCACACTGAAAGAGTTAAAGATGAATTCCAAGTATGGCAATTTTTAAATAGTTACAGGTCCAAATTTGAGTATGTGCCATACCTGTAGGATGCCCGTAGAAGTTGGAAATCACTGTAGTATAAGGTGACCAGATTTTTAAAATGAAATCTGGGGACATATTTTTTCTTTACTAGTAATGGCAACAATCAGCGACTCTCTGCCCGTCGCCGCCTGCCTCACAGCCTCTCAAGTCTTACTCTTCGGGCCCCGGCTACTACTGGATGGGGAGCGGAGGAAGATCACTCCACCAGGGAAGGCAAGGAGATAGGCAGGTGGCTGGCCAGGATTTGAGCCAAGGCAGAAGAACATGCTAACGAAGCTGAATGGGCATGCACCCGAAACTGAAGAAATATTCCCTCCACTCCGACCAGCACATGATCATCAGAAGGGGGCACAGATAATGGGAAAAATATAACCCCCCCTATGCTAGTAGGCACAGCGGAGCGGGGGGGGGGGGTGTGATTCATTTTTTTTTTTTTTTTTTAATTCTGCACTGACTGTCTTTGAAATTGCCCCTATTAAATCCAATCCGGGGACAAAACCAGGGACAGACTCGGTCCGGGGACAGTGTCCTCAATCAGGGTACTGTCCCCTGAAACTGGGGATGTCTGGCCACCCTACTGTAGTAGGCACCACTACTCCAGTGACCTCCACTAGCTTCTGGGTCCCATGCCAAGCTTCTGTCCTGCTACGTTGTAAACACAGGAGGTCATCTGCTTGACAAAGGTGCAATTCTGAGAAAACTTTCTCTGATTGAACAGGATAGATATTGCGACATCATTGACCCACCTTTTCACTTTGTCCAATCAGAAAAAGCATTGCTGTCATTAAGAGAATGCTAAGTGTTTCCTGAATGGTGCACAGGCTAAGCGAACAACATCAAGGGGTTGATTTACTAAAACTGGAGAACGCAATCAGCGATCAGCTGATCAGCTTCCAGGTTTTCTTCTTTTTTTTTAATCAAAGCTAAACTGAACAATCTGAAGTTAGAAGCTGATTAGCTACCATGCACAGCTGCACTAGATTTTACACTCTCCAGTTTTAATAAATCACCCCCAGGTGTTTACAATGGAGGAGGAAAGTCACCCAGCATAGGGCCCAGAAGCTAGTGGAGATCACTGTAGTAGCTGTGCCAAATACAGTGATTTCCAGCTTCCATGGGGGACCCACAGGTATTGAGGTTACATAAGCACCTTAATGTGCACCTGCTGATGTGAATGAGCCCTAAGGTGAGGAAAAATTAACATGTCTTTGCTGTAGGCCACCAATCATGTATAGATTAACCACTTCCCTACCGAGTCATAGTAAAATGACGTCCGCAGGGACCTTTCGTTCTTCAGACTGGACGTCATATGACGTCCTTGCATTCCCAGCCACTAGGGGGGCGTGCACGCATGCCCCTGTCGCATTGCTCAGGACCCGGTGCGCTTCCGCCGGGCACACGCGATTGCCCACAATCACGGCAGGACCATGGATCTGAGTGTGTAAACACACAGATCCATGTCCTGTCAGCGGTGTGGAGATCAATGTGTGTTCCCAGTACAGAGGAACACACATCGGTCTCCTCCCCTTGTGAGTCCCCTCCCTCTACAGTTAGAACACACATTAGGGAACATATTTAACCCCTTCCTCGCCCCCTAGTGTTAACCCCTTTCCTGCCAGTCACATTTACACAGTAATCAGTGCAGTTTTATAGCACTTATCGCTGTGTAAATGTGAATGGTCCCAAAAATGTGTCAAAAGTGACCGATATGTCCTCCGCAACTACACGGTCACAAAGCAGATCGCCGCCATTACAAGTGAAAAAATTAAAATAAATAAAAATGCCATAATTCTATTCCCTATTTTGTAGACGCTAGAACTTTTGCGCAAACCGATCAAATATGCTTATTGCGTTTTTTTTGTTTACCAAAAATATGTAGAAGAATACGTATCGGTCTAAACTGAGGAAAGAAAACGTTTTTTTTTTTTTATTATTATGATATTTATTAAATAAAAAAAGTACAAGATATTGTGTTTTTTTTCAAAATTGTCACTTTTCTTTTGTTTATAGCGCAAACATTTAAAAACCGCAGAGGTGATCAAATACCTCCAAAAGAAAGCTAAATTTGTGGGAAAAAAAGGCTATCAATTTTGTTTGGGAGGCACATCGCACGACTGCGCAATTGTCATTCAAAGTGCGACAGCGCTGAAAGCTAAACATTGGTCTGGGCAGGAAGGGGGTGAAAATGCCCTGCATTGAAGTGGTTAAGGAGTTTTCATTTCCTCAAAATTGCTGCAAAAATCAGGAGATTTCGGCAGAATGTTGATATTTTAGTGAAATACATGAGTGTTTGCAGCACACCCTAACCATTGCACCCATTATCCCTTATTTGGATGCGATTCTCAGCTGTCAAAATGACAGCCAGGAGTTGTAAAAATTACAGCTACTGCTGACAAAAAACTGACCTTCTGACATATTATTTATAAACACTGTTTACACAGGAAAAATATACACTGCAATATTGTTACTTTTGTATTTACTGAGTTCCATTCATCTGCAGATCGAAGGGATGAGCTTTGCTCTGCATATGATGTCAGTTAAAGCAACCCAACAAGTATAGAAGAAAAAAAAAAGATTAAATCTCCTGCAAGGTTTGTTTTGCCGAGTATCCAATTGGGAATATTTCTAGATTTTTCTGGGGTGGGCACACCAGTACCCACCTATCAGGGAAGTTTTGTGACTCTGTATAGTATCAGATTTGTAAAACCCAGCTTATAAATTACAAATCAGTGCGCTTTTTTTCAGGTGCCAATATTTAAAAATAATATCTATGGATATGTTGCTTTTGAGCGGGTGAACCAGATCCTCAACAATATGGGGGACTAGGAATCAAAATATATCTAATTAATAATCATCAATAACAATGTTACTTGAAAGATATTCTGTTCCCCAAAAAAGAGCAAATGGACCTGAACTAGTTTCCTTTTTTGATTAAGGAGAAGGTTATAGCTGAATCCATCAAGACACCTAAAGAGACCCTGTCACCACCATATATATGACATTTCCACACCTCAACATGGTAAAAAAAAGGGGGATACTTTGGGACTGGGAAGACGTGCAGCGTGGGCAGCACGCATAGACAATGCTACATACAGTTTATACAGTACTTCCAGCAGGCACATCGGTTAGTAAAGCAAATAGTTCACATAATAATGAATTATTATGGCTCCATTCACATTCGCATTTTTTAAATGTATGTCCTTTTATCATGTGTTTTTATAATATAAATCGGGTCACTTACTATTTTACAATCCGCCGCCGCCGCTCTGCATAGTTATTTAAAAAAGATGCTGGTAGTTTATAAAACTATGTCCACGCCGTTGTCATTTTTCTTGTGGGCATTGTGAAGCCCACAAGCACTTACTTCCTGGAAGTCTTGGACGGGGAGTGATAATTGGGTAGCGCACTGCATCCTGGGAAATGATGACACACATTTCCCAGGAGCATTAGAGGGAGATGATGTCAGGATCCTAGGTGATTCCAAAGGCAGATTTTGTGGGACCGCATAGCAACAGGCATTTCCAGATGAGTAAAAATAAAAATAAAAATTGGGATGGAAACTCCACTTTAAATGGTTGCGAACTAAATATCAACAAGCAACTGTTAAGAAAATAAACACTATGGTTGGGGATTTATCACTTAGCAGTATAGATAAGCTCAGTGTTCGGTTCAAACATAAGTTTGGATCAAACCAGTGGAAGCCCATCCATTAGGGGTGCACCGGGCACAGCCCCCCCCCCATCCATGTGTCTTCATTTGGGGCGCCAGATGCATGGATTCCAATGGGGGTGTTTTTTTAAGCACATGATTCTAGCCAGAGGATCTAATAGGCTTCAAAAAAGAGTGGTCTCAGGGCGCAGAGCACAATAGCAGATTCACTATTCTTACACTGGTCCTCCTCCCAGCCAATCAGGAAGCGGGTTGTGAGACCGGCCACCCAATTGGCTGAAAGGACAGGAAATTCTTTTGGATGACTAAGAGGAGGAGGGAGGAGAAGCACGGTGATGCAGAGGAGATGCCCGCCCGTCGCAGCGCTACCATCCCAGAACCTAGATGGGGTAAGTGCCAGATAACTGTCCAACCAACAACGAGACCTCTGGGGGGGTGACCTGACCAAGCGGGGGGTGCCACTGGATGACTGGGGGAGTGGATGTGTGCCTCCTCCCAAAAAAAACACCACCTGCCACTGTACCATCACTGGCTGTTTGGCTGTTCATGTGAATACCAAACCTTTAGGGCATTCAGCACTGTTGAATGTGACAGCTTCTGGCTGTGAATTGTTGCTAAGGAAGCAGCAGGTCCAGAAATCCCCAGTCATGTATGAAAATGGCCAGAGAATAGAGCAGTTACATCATTGCCTAGATACGATCAAACAGCCATATTTGGGTAATGTTGTCAATGGTTGTTAGGGAAACAGTAGCTGCTGGCTGCCACCGCAACTTTGTCAACCATTGACTTTATCTGGTCCATTCACTGACATGGCTGGGAATCCCTGGCCAGGTAGGCAAGTGGGCAAGGAAAGGAGCCACACATCTTTGCCTAATTATGGTAACATTGTCATATTTGGGCAAATATGTCACCACTATACCTGTCCCTTCCTTTTCATAACCTATACCAGCTCAGGAGGCGGTCATCTGACTAGTGTCACCATCAGGGACTGACAATGGATTTACAATGAAGAACATTTTTGACAAGTACTTTTCAAATATTTAGGTGTCTTTATTTCTAGGTTACTCTTTTTTTTTCTGTGAATGAGTAGGAGTACTATGTGCTGCATACTCATTCATGTGGGGGGCACCTTATTTTAAAAGGAGGTTTCCAGATTCTGATAAGCCCACCACCCGCAAACCCCTGTAACCACAGGGTAAGGGTTGTGGGGAAGAGGCCCCTGTTTTCATCAACATGGGGACATGGTGCTTTGCCAGGGGGATCTCAGGCCTCGTACACACAACCGTTTTCCTCGACAGAATCCATCAAGAAACTTGGTGGCAGAGCTTTATTTGCAAAGGAAAACAATCGTGTGTATGTTTTTCATCGAGAAACCTGTTGTGAAACTCGATGAGACAAAAAGAGAACAAGTTCTCTTTTTCCTCGTTGGGGATCTCAATTTCCTCGTGTTCCTCGACGAGAAACACGTTTGTGTGTATGCTTAGAAACCCGCACATGCTCAGAAGGGTGGCGCCAGTGGAATCAAACTTCCCCTTTATAGTGCCGTCGTACGTGTTGTACGTCACCGGGTTTGAGAACGACGAGATTTTGTCTTGACAGTGTGTACGCAAAGAAAGCTTGTCAAGATTCTCGACAAGCCTAACAAGGAACTCGTCGAGGAAAACAATGTTTCATTCACGACGAGTTCCTCGGTCGTGTGTACGAGGCCTCACACATTTTTTGGGTCTGGTATGCATTTGGGGGGAACAGCAATAATGCGACAGCAATAATGCAATTTAAAAAAAAAAAATATGAAAGTTTACATTTTGAGTAAATTACATTCATTCCCAGGTTCTTTTTTATTTTATTTTTTAACACACAAACCCCTACAAAGGACCTCCAAATCATAGAAGACTGTTGGGGGGACTGTGTGCTGTTTTTTTTTTATAACAAAAAAGCTAGCAATCACAGATTTCAAAGTTATTTTCTGGCAATTTTAAAACATGTTTCCTTTGTGAATATCAGTGCAAACAAAATCACTGCTCTCGACTGCACAAAAGGTAAGATTGGTACAGTATTTCCCTGAAAATGAGACCTACCCCAAGAATAAGACCTGCCGTTATTTTCCAGGAAGGCTGCAATATAAGCTTATTTTTGGGGTAGGTCTTATCATGTAGCGTGCTGTCTTCCCTCCCCCTCTCCCTGCCAGGAATCCCCAGTGTAAACTGAGTTAAAATGCTTGTAAAATCCTATAATCCACTCTATTACCATACTATATAATGTAGTGTGTTTGTTTCTGTAATATAATTGCAGGGAAGAGAGCTCCGGCGGGTCACAGAAGCGCAGAGCGGCGCTATAATGAAGGTCTTTGGCACAATTATATTACAGAAACAAACACATTGTACATTATATACTACTGTAATAGAGTGGATTATAGGATTTTACAAACATTTTAACTCAGTTTACACTGGGGATTCCTGGCAGGGAGAGGGGGAGAGAAGACAGCACATTACATGATAAGACCTACCCCGAAAATAAGCCCTACTGTGTCTTTTGTTGCCAAAATTAATATAAGACCTGGGCTTATATTAAGTGGGATAAGTAGTATTAATCATGTTCTTTTATAGGCAGTGCTTTGTTGACATTTTTTGGAAGTACCCATGTAGTTTTACAATAGGCAAAGTACAAGAACACTTTATTATTATGGCAAAGTGAGAGCCAGTTATGGGATGGTTTCAGCAGCCGTAATGTCTATTGATACATGGCTTCATGTGCAGATGGATCAGACATCACAACCTGGAATTTTAATAAAGTCTCTGTGTGTGAAGGGGAGCAGAAAATAGCAAATATAAGAACTATTAAAAATGTGGGGAAAATTTAAATATATGAAAAAATTGTCAGCAAATATAAGAAAAGTGGTGCATACGGCTTGATATTCAAATTTTAATCAATAATATAAACCTTCAAGACCCCCCTCAGCCTCCCCCTTACAGGACAGAAAATTTGTACCGACATGTGAGACTGAAAGTATAATTAAAATGGGATAAGCAGTATAACAGACCCTTTAACTGCTCAATCTAAAGATAATTATGTAGTCATTAGTTTTTCCTTATGGTAAGCATGTATATAATTTGTTTCTTTGATTTCTTAATGCCAGGTTACCTTAGTGAACAATGTTGGGGTCTTAGCACATTCTTACGGTGTATTTGAATTATTTGCTACACAGTAGGACAGAACTGAACCAGCATTTTTTGCACCTGTTAAGCTTTGTTTTTACAGTTGATGGATTCACAATTAACCACTTCAGCTCTGGAAGGTTTACCCCACTTCCTGTCCAGGCCATTTTTTGTGATACGGCACTGCGTTGCTTTAACTAACACGACCACGCAATTGTTAGTTAAAGCAACGCGCGGTCGTGTTTGTTAAAGCAACACAGTGCCGTATTAAAAAAAAAAAAAATGTTCAGTTCTGTCCTACTCTGTAGCAAATAATTCAAACACACCGTTGCTTTAACTAACAATTGCGGGGTCGTGCGACACTGTATCCAGTGGTATTTGACCATGTCTGCGGTTTTCATTTTGTGCCCTAGAAACAAAGAACGACCGAGAATTTTGAAAAAAAAAACACAATATTTTTCACTTTCTACTCAAAAACATATTAACTTATAAAAATAATTTATAAAAAAAAGCTATCATTTTTACTTTCTGCTCTAAAAAAAAATCCCAAAAAATGTAAAAAAATATTATTATATCAGTTTAGGCCGATATGTATTCTGCTACATATTTTTGGTCAAAAAAATCTCAATAAGCGTATATTGATTGGTTTGTGCAAAAGTTATAGCGTCTACAAACTATGGGATATTTTTATTTATTTATTTGTTTACTAGTAATGGCAGTGATCCCCGACTTATAGTGGGACTGCGATATTGCGGCAGACAAATCAGACACCTGAAACTTTTGACGCTTTTTTGGGGACCTCGTACGCACGACCGAGGAACTCGTCGGAAAAGACACTGAGGGGCAACTATAGGTGGAGGAAGGGGGGTGACACCATGTTTTACCTCAACGGGTGACAACAACCCTAGTGATTCCACTGCAGCTGCGGGCTCTTCATTCCTCCTTCCACTCCCTCTCCTCCTTCTCTTTGCGCGCAATGCTGTACTAGTGAGCGGCGCTTGCCAGCACAGCCACCCTTTTTGTTTTTTCCCCTGCCATTATATTGGCCAGGAAAGAAAAAGGAGCAGAGAAGAGGATTGTGGGACTTGTAGTTCGAGGACTGGCAGCCCCACTGTAACAAAGAAGCTGCAGCCCACACGGCATGTTCAGCTAAATGGGAGAGAGAGCCAGGACCCCAGGAAAGCTTTCAGGGAAGTGCACCCAGGACTCCAGAGGGAGAGGACAGTGCTGAGAGAACACCATCAGAGAGAGAACCCCGCTGTCCCTGGCGGAGAAAGGAATAGAGTCATTGCCAGAATACAGATCTGGGCTCTACCCAGCGGAGTATCCATGGGCAACTCAGAGTGAGCTGACTCCTGATCAGAGGAACTGTTGTTGCTGTATCGCTGGGTCAGGTGAGAGCCGATCGGCCATTATCTACTTATGCCAATAGGAACTGCAGTCTCTGACCATCTCCTGTATTATACTGTATCTGCAGTCTCTGACTGTCTTCTGTATTATTTCTCCAGTCCCTGACCGTCTCCTGTAATATGTCTGCAGTCTCTGACCATCTCCTGTATTATATCTCCAGTCACTGACTGTGTCCTGTAATATGTCTACACTCTCTGACCATCTCCTGTACTGTGATTGCAGTCTCTGACCATCTCTTGTATCATGTCTACAGTCTCTGACCATCTCCTGTACTATGTTTTGGGACACTTTCTAACAGTATCAGAGAGGTTCCCCTCCAGGTCTCATTAGTGTACGCTCTTCCAGTATTTTCTTTATTGTTAAAAGATTATGGAAGGATCCCAGGGCAACAAATACTTCTTAGAGGAGCATCTCTGTGTTTGAGTCATTGCCATAGAAACATTTGTAAAGGGGAGGAGTTGGTAAGATGACCACGCCCCCTTTGTGGGGGCGCCAGAAATATTTCTGCACCCAGGCGCCTGTGACCCTAGGATCGGCCCTGCGTACAACACATAGACGGCGGGGGAAGTTCAATTCCACTTGCACAACCCTTGGGGCTGCTTTTGCTAATCTCATGTTACTGCGTGTTAGGTAAAAGTTTGGTAAGAGACATTTGCACTTTTCATGTAAACATATTCGCCAGCACACCAGGGATCGTTTAAAAGAACGTCCAAAAAAATTTTAATGCAAAGAAACGATCACAAAAAAGCAAAGTTTCGAGGCCACGCAAGGTCTCTTCGTCAGGCAAGTGAGATTTGCACTTTTCAGTCTGTTACAGCGTGACAAATGTGCTATCTCCGTTACAAACGCTACTTTTACCAAAGGTGCGCGAGTTTCTAAGCATACACACCAACGTGTTTCTCGTCGAAAACCAGCCTGACGAGGAACACGACGAGGAAATTGAGACTCCCATCGAGGAAAAAGAGAACTTGCTCTCTTTTATCCTCGTCGAGTTCCTTGACCATTTTTTCGATGATAAGCATACACACCGTTTTCCTCTGCAAAAAAGCTCTGCCACCAAGTTTCTTGATGGATTCTGCCGAGGAAAACGGTCTTGTGTACGAGGCCTCACACTAATACAGTGATCAGTGCTAAACACATGCACTGTCAATGTACTAATGATACTGGCAGGGAAGGGGTTAACATAAGGGGTGGTAAAAGGGTTAAATGTATGCCTAGGGAGTGCTTACTAACTGTGGGGGAGGTGCTTTTACTGCTGAAAGACATGGATTGGTGTTTCTGATTCACAAAATCACAGGATCCATGTCTTCTGTACTCTGTTCTGTAAAAATCACAGCGGGAACGAGCCAGGCAGCGGCGACGCGCACTCACAGCCAAAACCCCAAAGTGCAGAATCACGTATATATATATATATATATATACGTGATTCTACGCAGAGCAACTGCTCTCTAGCAGTAAATCTGCTATGGGGTGATCGTGAAGCGGTTAAAGAAAGCCTGCGCTGTGCACCAGGAATGCATTTACAAATTTCACTTTCTGAAAGTATTATAGACATTGACAACCAGGCTTCTAGCATTTAAAAAAGATGGCCAGCCATGGTTGCTAAGCTTTCTGTAGCATATCTACACCAACATTTTTTTTTTTTTTTAGCATATTATTACCTGGTAATTCTCCAAACAAAATACTTCCCTTTCCTGGGTGGCTCCACACACTCTCTCCAATGTATATTTGTAGGCAGCCATGGTTGCCACCTAAGCTGCTCTCCAGACTACAAACATGTCCTCCTCTCTTGATCTCTATTACATAGGGGGCAGAAGAATTTGTAGTTTACAGAAGATAGCTTGGAAGAATTGTAACATTGATTTTGATTTACTAAAGGCAAACAGACTGTGCACTTTCCAAGTTGCTCCAGGGTTAGTAAATGAGGAGAAGCTCTGCTAGCTTCCATCACCCAATTGTCTTCAAGCAAAAATTAAAAAAAAAAAAAAAAAAATTTCCTGGCATGTGATTGGGTATTCTTTGTAAAATGAAGCCTTACCCTATTTACTAAGCTCTCGAGCAACTTCACTTACAAAGTGCACAGTCTAATTGCCTTTAGTGTAGGGTGACCCCGGTTTCCAGGGACAGTGCCCGGATTGAGGATGCTGTCCCCTGACCAAGTCTGTCCCCAGTTATGTCCCCGGATTGCATTTAAACAGGGGCTGGGGCAATTTCAAAGATAGTCAGAGTGCAGAATAAAATAAAAAATCTGAAATACACACCTCCAGCTCCGCCGCTCCTACTAGCTTAGGTGGTGTATTTTTTCCATTATCTATAATTACAATATTATACATTTTTTTTATCCACTTCAGCCCCGGAGATGTAGGCCCCTTTCACACTGGCGCAGGAGGTGTGCTGGCGGCGGGGCCGCCATCAGGAATTATGGGGCCCCTTACACAGCTTCAGGCATGGGCCGGGGGGGGGGGGGGTGCTGCCGCCTGAAATTGAGAAGCAGGGGGTTCCTTTACAAAAAAATAAATAAAGAAAAATATATATTAAAAAAAGGGTGGTAGCCATCCGGGGGCCCTGGGGACCTCTGGGCCCTTTAATAAAAAGAAACCTCTGGGCCCTTTAATAAAAAAGAAGTAAAAATATATATATATAAAAAAGAAATAAACATTTATAAAAAAAAACAAGGAGGTTGCCTGGGGACCTCTGGGCCCTTTAATAAAAAATAAATAAAAAAATATATAAACAAAAATAACATGGGGCCCTGGGGACCTCTGAGCCTTCTAATAAAAATATCTATATATATATATATATATATATATATATATATATATATATATATATATATATATATAAAAAAAGGTAAAACATTTTTATAAGAAAAAAGGTTCTCATCTGGGGCCCTGGGTACCTCTGGGCCTTTTAATAATAATAATAAATGTATGTATATTTATATGTATATAAAAAATAAAAGTAATAAAAAAAATATATAAAAAATATTTTTTTTATATAAAAAAAGTGGGGTTGTCATCTGGAGCCCTGGGGATCTCCGGGCCCCTGGGGACCTCCAGACCCCTAAAAAAAAACTTTGGCCCTTTAATAAAAAAAATTAAATAAAAATATATTAAATATATTTTTTTATAAAAAATAAATGAAATAATGGGGGGTTGCCACCCGGGCCCTGGGGGCCTCTGGGCCCCTGGGGACCTCCGGACTGCTAAAAAAAATAAAAGAAAAAAAATTGGCCCTTTAATAAAAAATAAAATAAATAAAATATTAAAAAATATATTTTTTTATAAAAAAAAAAAAAGCAAAAAAGAGGGGGGTTACCATCTGGGGCCCTGGGGGCCTCCAGGCACCTGGGCACCTCCGGACCCCTAAAAAAAAAGGGGGATTCCCATCCGGGCCCCTGGGAACCCCCGGGCCCCTTACAGGTGTACTGCCTGTACCCCCCTGATGGCGGCCCTGGCTGGCGGTATAGCGGCGCTATTTTTAGCACCGCTATGCCATTGTTTTTACCGCGATATTGTGCCCCGCAATATTGTGCCCCTTTCTGATGATCATGTGCTGGTTGGAGGCGTGGAGGGAATATTTCTTCAGTTTTGGGTGCATGCCCATCCAGCTCCGCTCGCATGTTCTTTTGCCTTAGCTCAAGTCCCAGCCAGCCGCCTGCCTGCTTATCTCTTTGCCTTCCCTGGCGGAGTGATTTTCCTCCTCTCCCCACCCAGTAGTAGCCGGGGGGCCCGGAGCGTAAGACTTGACAGGCTGTAAGGAGGGCAGCGGCGGTGATGGGCAGAGAGTCGCTGATTGTCACCATTACTGGTAAAAAATATATGTCCCCGGATTTCATTTTAAAAATCTGGTCACCTTACTTCAGTGAATAAAGAGACAATGGAGTTGATTTACTAAAGGCAAATAGGCTGGTCACTATGCAAGGTGAATGAGGCAAATGTTTACTTTCCACAGAATATTCAATCATGTTCAAGGAAAATAAAAAAAAATGAATTTTTGCATATGATTGGATGATGGAACGCAGCAGAACTTCTCCTTGTTCACTAAGCTCTGGAGGCAATTTCTGTGCATAGTGCAAAGTGAACAGCTAATTTGCCCTTGGTAATAAACTTAAAGTATAACTATAGGCAAAACATATATATATTTTTTCCTTTTGGATAGAGCAAGGGAGAGTAATAACCCCCTGTCAGATTTGTTTTGCCATCTGTGTCCCATTGCAGAGATTTACCTTTGCTTCCTGTCCCATAGCCAAACAGGAAGTGAGAGGAAATCCCTGCAAATTAGGGGAATTCCTTGGGGACCCCCAGGTTATCAGAACTAGTGTCCCCATTGGAAGATTTCCCCTCTATTACTTTTTTGGGGACAACCCAAATTTGTGATTTTCTTTTACTTTCACTGTCAATGAAAATGGTAAATAGGATGAATAGAGAGGATGAATCTCCCTTATGGGGCCACAGACAGCTATAAAAACTAACAGGCGTTCTAATCCCTCTCTACTCCATCCAAACCCCCCCCCCCCACCCAAAAAATGCCTTTAGTTATCATTTAAATAGGTTGTAAATGTTTTTTGTTTGTTTTTTTAAATAAAAAACATGTTATACTTACCTCCTCTGTGTAAGGGTTTTGCACAGAGCGACCGCGATCCTCCTCTTCTGGGGTCCCCCAGCGGCGCTCTTGGCTCCTCCTCTTTTCGAGTGCCCCAACGGAGAGCCGCATTTCATGGGGGCACTCGTGCTGGCATGCCCCTGAGGCGCCGTACACACGGCAGAGAACCTCGAAGGGCAGAATACATCGTTCCGCCCGTCAAGGTTCTCTCCCGGCCGTCGAATTCGGCGACCCGCCCGTCGGGAATGGCAACCAGCCATTCTTCCAGGCGGGCCGTCGAGGAAATAGAGAGCGTGCTCTCTATTTCGGCTCGACGGGCTTCCCGACGGGAAACTCGCCGAGACCGTACACACGGCCGAGGTCCTCGCTGGAATGTGCATTCCAGCGAGGTTCTCGCTGGTTTTCAGCGAGAACCTCGGCCGTGTGTACGGCGCCTGATTCTTGCTGGTGTGCCAGTTGACACAGACAGCAGGAGCCGGCCCTGCCCCCTGGCACCCGTGCCACTGGATTTGATTGACAGCAGCGGAAGCCAATGGCTCCTGCTGCTATTAATCTTTTCAATGAGGACCCGAGACAGCAACTGGAGCTGCTGTTCTATTGCTGGTCACTGGAAAGATCGGATTCAGGTAAGTAAAAGGGGGGCTCTGAGGGGCTACTGCACTACAGAAGGTTTTTCACCTTAACCACTTAAGAACCGCCTCCTGCACATATACGTTGGCAGAATGGCGCCCGCAGTGCGCTCCCGTGACCTGGTCCGAAGCTCTGGGACCGGGACCGCGGGACTCGCGGACCCGATCGCCACTAGAGTGCGACGATCGGTCCCCGGAGCTGAAGAACGGGGAGAGCCGTGTGTAAACACGGCTTCCCCGTGCTTCACTGTGGCGGCAGCATTGATTGCGCCATCCCTGTTGTAGGGGGACGCGATCGATGACGTCACACCTACAGCCACACCCCCCTACAGTTGTAAACACACACAGGGAACACATAACACCTACAGTGCCCCCTTGTGGTTAACTCCCAAACTGCAACTGTCATTTCCACAATAAACAATGCAATTTAAATGCATTTTTTGCTGTGAAAATGACAATTGACCCAAAAATGTGTCAAAATTGTCCGAAGTGTCCGCCATAATGTCGCAGTCACAAGCCACAAGCCGCCATTAGTAGTAAAGAAAAAAATGCAATAAAACTATCCCCTATTTTGTAAACGCTATACATTTTGCACAAACCAACTGATAAACGCTTATTGCGATTTTTTTTTACCGAAGATAGGTAGAAGAATACGTATCGGCCTAAACTGAGGGAAAAAAAATATTTTTATATATTTTTGGGGGATATTTATTATAGCAAAAAGTAAAAAATATTGATTTTTTTTCAAAATTGTCATTCTATTTTTGTTTATAGCGCAAAAAATAAAAACCGCAGAGGTGATCAAATACCACCAAAAGAAAGCTCTCTTTGTGGGGAAAAAAAGGACGCCAATTTTGTTTGGGAGCCACGTCGCACGACCGCACAATTGTCAGTTAAAACGACGCAGTGCCAATTTGCAAAAAGGGGCCTGGTCCTTTAGCTGCATTTTCCCCCCGGGGCTTAAGTGGTTAATGCATAGAATGCATTAAGGTGAAAAACTTTGAGGGTTTACAACCCCTTTAATATATCCTAATGGTGCACACCCCAGAAAAGTATACTTAATATTCCACCCTCTGTAGCTGCCTCTCTGTCCCATGATTCCATCAAGTCCTCATTCTATGCTGGGGTCTGATAGGACAATAGTCAGGTGAAAAAGCTGTCATATGGAAGGTGTTGTGACGTCATCCACTTAAATAAGTTCATCCTGTAACAGGGAAGCAGTGAGGGAGTGTGGATAGGCGAGAACACCTTTCTTGAGAGTGGGGGGTGGGGGCTTTCACTCTGAAGACTGCAGGGCAGGATTTTTTCAGGCGGTATTTAGGCGCTATTTTTAGCATTATACCGCCTGAAAAACGTGTCAGTGTGAAAGGGGCCTTACCCACTGCCTGACCAGGCCATTTTTTTGTGATGCGCCCCTTTAAATGACAATTGTACGGTCTGATGACAAAACTGATGTCCTTTTTTTCCCACAAATAGAGCTTTCTTTTTGTGATATTTGAGCACCTCTGCGGCTTTTATTTTTTGCGCTACAAACAAAGAATGACGACAACTTTGTAAAAAAATATATATATATTTTATACTTTCTGCTTCAAAAAAATTCCCCCCCCCCCCCAAATTTAAAAAAAAATACCGTAATTTATTTATCAGTTTAGGCCGATATGTATTCTGCTACATATTTTTGGTAAAAAAATCCCAATTAGCGAATATTAAATTGTTACGCAAAAGTTATCACGTCTACAAAATAGGGGATAGATTTATGGCATTTTTGTTTTTTTTTGTTTGTTTGTTTACAAACGATTTATTGAAAAATAAGTCTCAATACAGTTATGAAGTACAATTTATTTATTTTTTACTAGTAGAGGAGGCGATTAGTGATTTTTAGCAGGACTGCGACATTGCAGCAGACAGATCGGACAGCTAACTGACATTTTTTTAATTTTTTGGGGAACCAGTGACATTATTACAGTAATCAGTGCAAATATATGCACCGTTATTGTACTAATGACACTGGCAGAGAAGGAGTTAACATCAGGGGCGATCAAGGGATTAAATGTGTTACCTGCAGGTTTGTTCTAACTGTATGGGGGACTGTGTGACTGGGGAAACACAGGCAGATCCCCATTCTGTCACTGCGGGGGAACGATCGTGGGTGGATGGCGGACATCCAGTCCGCCGGACCTGCTGATTGGCTCCCCCCACTGGGCAATGGGAGCGTGCGCCTACGCCCACAAAAGCTTTTTTCCGAGCTGATGTATACATACAGCGGTATGCGGAATCGTCCCACCTTGCCGTGCAGGCTCGGACTGGGACAAAAAGTGGGTCCGGGCATTTTAGACTGAGCAGCCGGGGGGGGGGGGGGGCGTGCGGCATTGCTTTGCAGTGGCGGTTAATGATGGGATGTGGGGTTCCAGCACCTTGTACCTCTGGACCTCTTTACATTACACAGCACCTTGCACCTCTGGACCCCTTTACATTACACACCACCCTGCTCCTCTGGACCCCTTTACATTACACAGCACCTGGCACCTCTGGACTCCTTTACATTACACAGCACCTTGCACCTCTGGAACCCTTTACATTACACAGCACCCTGCACCTCTGGACCCCTTTACATTACACAGCACCTTGCACCTCTGGACCCCTTTACATTACACAGCACCCTGCACCTCTGGACCCCTTTACATTACACAGCACCTTGCACCTCTGGACCCCTTTACATTACACACCACCCTGCTCCTCTGGACCCCTTTACATTACACAGCACCCGGCACCTCTGGACCCCTTTACATTACACAGCACCTTGCACCTCTGGACCCCTTTACATTACACAGCACCCTGCACCTCTGGACCCCTTTACATTACACAGCACCCGGCACATCTGGACCCCTTTACATTACACAGCACCCTGCACCTCTGGGCCCCTTTACATTACACAGCACCCGGCACCTCTGGACCCCTTTACATTACACAGCACCTTGCACCTCTGGACCCCTTTACATTACACAGCACCCTGCACCTCTGGACCCCTTTACATTACACAGCACCCGGCACCTCTGGACCCCTTTACATTACACAGCACCCTGCACCTCTGGACCCCTTTACATTACACAGCTACAATTCAGAAAAAGGTGACATCGTTTTCCACAGCTATTTATTTTTATTTGTGCCTGTCAATGTCATAAAAAAAATTACAATAGCAATAATTAAATACAAAATATATCAATGATATTGCTGCATTTTCTCTAATCATTTTAAAGGAACAAGACAGTATGTAACATTCAGCTTGTAAACGCAATGTGACTCCTGTGAATGTTACTGCCAAGGAACGACAGTCACCTTCGAAAATAAATAGGTTTCTCTGATGCTATTGCAGGAAAAATAAGGCCTGCAAGGCGGGGGAGGGGAAGACAAGAGGAATAGCATAATTCCTTTGAAAATGTCAGCTAGAAGGAATATTGCACATTCCGTATTCCAGAGAGAATGGAGGATTCTGAGATTTCACATATATTCAAATATTTTGCATAATTGTGTGCATGCAATTCTTTCTTCGGTATAAATATCATTTTGCTGCTGAATGTAACTGCACCAGTTCTATTAGCATTACTGAAAGCTTTTATATGTTAAAATTTTATTTTAGCTATAATATTTTAATGTGTCCCATAGGACATGCCATAAAATGGAGGATTGTGCATGTAATGTGGCACAATAAAAAGTCTATCTATCTTGGCTGCCATCATGGGGGGTACAGGCAGTACACCTGTAAGGGTCCCGAAGGTCCCCAGGGGCCCAGATGGCAACCCCCATTTTTTTTTGTAAGGGGCCCGGAGGTCCCCAGGACCCCGGATGGCAACCCTCTTTTTTTTTTATTTATTTTTTATTAATTTTTATATATATATATATATATATATATATATATATATATTTTTTTTTTTTTTTTTGTTTTATTAAAGGGCCCATATGGCAAGCCCCCCCCCCTAAAATCTTGTTTATATATTTCTTTTTTTTCTTAAAGGGCCCAAAGGTCCCCAGGGCCCCGGATGGCTACCCCCTTTTTCTTCTCAATTAGCGGCAACCCCCCCCCCCCCCCCTGCTTCTCAATTTGCGGCAGCATCCCCCGCTTCTCCGCTTCTCAATTTAAGGCGGCAGCACCCTCCCCCCCCCCGGTTCTCTGCTTCAGGGGGCCCATGCCTGAAGCTGTGTAAGGGGCCCCATAATTCCTGATGGCGGCCCTGCTATCTATCTGTCTGTCTGTCTATCTATCTATCTATCTATCTATCTATTTATCCAAAGTTTTAAACTGATCTCATGATTTTTTTTTTAATTTGTAGAAAATCTTTATTTTATAGGTAAATATTTAATACATGGTGATTTCAGGACACTTTGGGGCTGATTTACTAAAACCGGAGAATGCTAAATCTGGTGCAGCTGTGCATAGAAAGCAATCCGCTTCCAGATTATTTTCGTCAAAGCTTAACAAGGAAGCAAATACCAGTGCCTCCATCTTCGCCCGGGCTTTTTTTTTGGGGTCCCGTGCCTTTGGCCCTTTGATAGGCCAGTTCACGATGACTCAACTACAGCAAATGCATGCGCAGCTCAACAAACATGACAGCTGACAGGCAGAAGGATGCATTTATGGCAGTAGAGACCAATAGGGTCTCTGCTGTCATTAATACCCTGCCTGTCAGCCATTTGTAAAAAAACAACTTTACTTCCACTTTAACCGTTTGCCAACCGCCCACAGAATGGCTCCCCTGCGCAAATCGCCGCAGCTGTACAGCGGCCGCTTTAAGGGGTATTGGGTTAGCCCATTTTTTTTATATTGTGAAAGATAATGTTATGCCGAGTAAATTGATACCCAACATGTCACGCTTCAAAATTGCACGCGGTCGTGGAATGGCGACAAACTTTTACCCTTTAAAATCTCCATAGGCGACGTTTAAAAAATCCGCCGTCTCTTGAAGAAGATACCGGGGTTATGGTAGCTAGCTGCTACCATAACAACGTTATTCCTCTTCAAAGAGAGGATGTTTTATATTCATACAGCGGGAAGGAGGTGGCTAATCATCTACAAGTCCCAGCATTCAATGGACCTGAGGAAACTTAGCCAACCAAACGACTAACTGATGGCAGGATGAACAAAGGGCAAGGCAACTGGCTGAAACCCAAACATTAAGAAAATGTTGCTTTGCATGGTTTTTGTCAGCTTTTTCTGAGCGTATAATTCCAGAGATGGGTGTATCACTCTTTTGTTTAGTTCTGCTTAGGGTGACCACATTTCCGAACTACAATTCAGGGACAACCCCCTTCCCAAAAATCAGCTTGTGCTGTAACGAATCACAGCAAAGTGATTGGACACAAGAGGCAGGATTTATGATTTCTCCAATCACAACAGGGGGCGGGGATTGTGCTCCTCCAGGCATTCCCGGCCAGGACAAGTTCTGTCAGTGAGTAAAGCGGTGATGTGGCGGCCTTTTTTGGGGGCATAAGTTTGGCCCGGGGGGTGGCTGTGTCAGCTTCGGAATCGTTACGGGACACTGTATTGTCCTGGAATGAAGGTGCCCGGGACAGACCTGCAAAATGCGGGACTGTCCTGGGCAATCCGGGACACGTGGTCACACTAGTTCTGCTAGGGTAGCGTGGCAAAAATGTGAATTCTGCTAAATCTCTAAAAATAGGTCCTTTAAAATCACTGTCTCCAGTAAATTTTATATTTTGTGAGATTCTTTGTGTATAATAAGTTACAAACTCTCTCCAAAGTTTATCATCATTTTAAATTCATTTTATTCAGTGGCATGTATCTCTTCAAGTGCTGTCTTATTAGAAGTGATCTGAAAGCATTAGACAGCCGCCGCTTACCTTCCCCAGACTCCAAAATGTCCCCACTGACAAGAGTGAGCTAGAGCACATGCATCAAACAGAGAAAGAAACAATGTAATGAAATGTACTTTGAGCGCCTCAATGGATTAAATGCTTCCAAAATGCATTATTTTAATGAATTGTTTTGCATGTGATTATTGCATTGCACGTGACTACTGATGGCCATGGGGAAATCTGGTTTCAAATCCATTTAATCTGCTCTATAGCTAAAGTAATAAGTATATTCATATTTGAAATGGATTTGATCAGAAGACAAAATATTGTTATTTTTTATTTCGTTTAGGCAGTTCTATTGCCAGGTGTCAAAGGAGAAGACATTATATAAGTTAGTGAAGTTTTTAGAAAAAGGATACTCTACCAAATATCTTAAATATCCTTAATTTCTGTAATACAAAATGACCTGCCACTTTCCCGATGACACTAAAAAAAGCCACTCAGTTTATCACAAAAGCATCGCTACCAAATTACAAGAGCTATATATTTTCAAAAGGTACCATAGCCGAGTGCCTGTATGCATGTACAGTATACTAAATGTCTGTAAAAGTCACACAAAGTTTATATGCGCATATAAGGCTTTAATGGGCATTTCCAGTGTCACGCTTACCCCAACTTAGGTGGTCAGACACTATAGCTAGCTTCTGTGTTCTTCTTCTATAGCAGCCCCCCTTCCCATAAGGCATGCATGTCTACTGGTACTCAGTTGCTCCCAGGACTTATACACAATGCTCTAGTGCCTAGATACAATGCCAGGGCATACGCAAACTGAGCAAATCAAACAGGTACTTGCAGTTGGCAGACAGGCAAGGTTCAGAATAGTCAGGGTCAATGAACCAAGCCAAAAGGCAGGCAGAGTTCAGAGAATAGTCGATATCCGATCTGACGTCAACGAGGTAATCCAATCTAGCAGAGCAGTGTAGACAAACAGGTAGCTTAATCAGGTATTAGCCACACTATCACAAGCATGAGACTACAGGCTTGGCTAAATTAAGTTTGGTCTTTACCCAGAGTCTAGCCACATCAATCACCTAGCAGGTGGACAGACAGACAATGAGAATGCCACAGCCAAAACCAGGATGCTGCATATAGCTATGATGGAGCAAAAGCACACACGCTCCTGACATCTAGGTAGAGTTATCCTTCCTTCCCTGTTTGATTCACTTATTTCTAGATAGTGCAACATAGTTTTTTTTATATAGATACATTTAACTTATATGTAAATTAGCACCAAGAAAAAGACACAAGACTGTTTAGTGGTATGATATATTGGTACGTATTAGAATAAATGGTGATTATGAGAATAAATGAACACATAGAAAGTAGATTCAGACACAGTCTACGAGACAGTATAGTCACTATGTCAAGGTAACTTAGAATAGAGTTGTGTACCACTAGACTGGGATTAATTCATGAATTAGTAAAGGCAGCAACAAACAGTATATAGAAGCATTAACTGAAATGAGCAAAAGGAGTTGGTTAAGTCTCCATGTAACAGCTGTAAAGGAACAGACCTTAGTCCTAACTCTTATGCTGGCCAGCATTGGGGCCCAATTGTACCGTTGGTGCGCATGAGACTAGTTGAGCCTGCATGCAGCAATAAGGCTACTATATGACTGTATGATCAGTCCCTAAAGAGCGTAATCTCTCTGGCAGCAGAAAGAAAATCCCCACAACAGCAGCTCACTGGTCCTAGCGATATTACAGCTCACTATCCATTCACACAGTAATTAGTCTACTCTCTGCTCTGCACCTAGGTGACTCTGGCTGTCTGCAAACCTGGACTCAGCACTCTGAATCCTCCTCAGGCCACCACTATGCACAATGGACGTCATTACTTTTCTTTTTTAGTTTTTTTCCCTTCATTTTCACCTGTTAATCTGGCCAGTAAGTCTGATCTGTTTCAACTTCCTTTAAAAGACCAAGCTGTCCAACAAACATGGCAGCTAGAGGGTTGAGACAAAGCCTTTACCACTGACAGGGGGTTTACAATGATCAGCTTTCATCCATTTAAGTAAAACCTTTATCCCACAAGGAAAAACTTTTCAATTGTTAGGTTAAGTTCAGCTTTAATTCGTTAGACAAGTCCATCTAAATCTGCTAGACCAGGGGTGTCAAACTGGCGGCCCTCCAGCTGTTCCGAAACTACAAGTCCCATCATGCCTCTGCCTGTGGGAGTCATGCTTGTAACTGTTAGCCTTGCAATGCCTCATGGGACTTGTAGTTTTGCAACAGCTGGAGGGCCGCCTGTTTGACACCCCTGTGCTAGACATTCTAACACTACCGTAACCTAGAATAGCAATGCTGCTGTCCAAAAGGAGTTTCCCTTCCTTCCCCATCTAGCGTGTGTTACTGCCCAGATCACCAGATGAAAATAAAGGGGAAAAAAATAAATAAGAAAACGAATGCAGCCTCACATTTAAGGTGGTATTAAACTTAAAGGGTCACTAAAGGAAAAACATTTTTTTGCTGAAATGACTGTTTACAGGGTATAGAGACATAAAAGTTAACTGATTTCTTTTCAAAATGATTAAAAATAGATAAAAATCAATCATATAATGTGCCTGCAGTTTAGTTTCACTTTTGAACTGGCTTCATGTTTCTGTGAAGTAGAAATAGACAAACAGAACAAAAACAAACAAATCCAGGGCAATGGTTTGTTTTTAAAATGAATCTGATTGGTTCTGGGAAGTTTTAGACACACAGTAATGACAGCTTAGACCACCGTGAGAAAGCTCCCAGCACTGTGGTTTTAAGGAAACAGACAAGCAGGAAGTGTGGAGAACAGAGCAGGATTACAGCAACTTCAAAGCAAAAACGAACAATAAGGACATGAAGCCAGTACTGCAGTAAGGTAAAGGAAGCTATTTAGCTAAAAAAAAAATCCTTTAGTGATCCTTTAAAACCAAAAATGTAATGTATTGTAGCTTACTAATCATTAGATGTGGTGGCTACATTAGTTTACTTTCTTAGTCTTTCCCCCCTCTGTTTTAACCTGGTGTTTTGGTCAAAATGTATAATACAAATGCCATAAAACTATCCCCTATTTTGTAGAAGTTATAACTTTTGCGCAAACCAATCAATATGCGCTTATTGCGATTTTTTTAACAAAAATATGTAGAAAAATAAGTAGCGACCTAAACTGATGAAAAAAAATATGTTTAAAAAAAAAAAAAGAAATGTGGGATATTTATTATAGCAAAAAGTAAAAGATATTGGGGGTTATTTACGAAAGGCAAATCCACTTTGCGCTACAAGTGCAAAGTGCACTTGAAATTGCACTGAAAGTGCACTTGGAAGTGCAGTCACTGTAAATATGAGGGGTAGATCTAAATGAGGGGAAGCTTTGCTGATTTTATTATCCAATCATGTGCAAGCTAAAATACTGTTTTTTATTTACCTTGCATGTCCCCCTCGGATCTACAGCGACTTGTAGTGCAAGTGCAAGTGGATTTTCCTTTAGTAAATAACCCTCCCTGTGTTTTTTTCAAAATTGACGCTATATTTTTGTTGATAGCGCGAAAAATCAAATACCACCAAAAGAAATCTCTATTTGTGGCAATAAAAGGACGTCAATTTTGTTTGGGTGCCACGTCACACAACCGCGCAATAGCCAGTTAAAGCGACACAGTGCCGAATCGCAAAAAAGTGCTCTGGTCAGGAAGGGGGTAAATTCTTCCGGGGCTGAAGTGGTTAAAGCGGGATTCCACCCGCAATTTTTTTTTTCTTTAACCACTTGCTTACTGGGCACATAAACCCCCTTCGTGCCCAGGCGAAATTTCAGCTTCAGGCACTGCGCCGCTTTAACTGACAATTGCGCGGTCGTGCGACGTGGCTCCCAAACAAAATTGGCGTCCTTTTTTCCCCACAAATAGAGCTTTCTTTTGGTGGTATTTGATCGCCCGTGCAGTTTTAATTTTTTGCGTTATAAACAAAAAAAGAGCGACAATTTTTACTTGTTGCTATAATAAATATCCCAATTTTTTTTTTTAAATGTTTTTTTTTCTCAGTTTTTCTCAGTCTTAAAAAAAAATCACAATAAGCGACTGCTTTGCGCAAAAGTTATAGCGCCTACAAAATAGGGGACAGAATTATGATTTTTTTTTTTATATTTTTTTTTACTAGTAATGGCGGCGATCTGCGATTTTTATTAGGACTGCGATATTGCGGCGGACACATCGGACACTTTTGACACATTTTTGGCGCCATTCACATTTATACAGCGACCAGTGCTATAAATATGCACTAATTACTGTATAAATGTGACTGGCATTGAAGGGGTTAACACTAGGGGGTGAGGAAGGGGTTAAATGTATTGCCTGGGTGTGTTCTAACTGTGTGGGGGGAGGGGGTGACTGGGGGAGGTGACCGATGCTGTGTCCCTATGTACAAGGGAAACAGCATCTGTCTCCTTTCCCTGACAGGACGTGGAGCTCTGTGTTTACACGCACAGCTCCTCGTCCCTGCTCTGTCACCGCCGATCGCGTGTACCTGACGGACATCGCGGCCGCCGGGTACACGCATCGAATCCTCGGTGATGCGTCGGGACTGTTTTTCCCCGCCGCGCGCCACCCTGTAGCGCGCGCTGGGAATTACAAATACATCACGTCCAAAGACGTGCCCCCGGGGCCTCAGGTCCGCGCTGTTGACGTATTCTGTCAATAGCGCGGACCTCTAGTGGTTAAGTCAGCAGCTACTAACAGTGTAGCTGCTGACTTTTAATAAGGACACTTACCTGTCCTAGTCACCCGCGATCGCTCGGTCCTGCGCCTCCATCCTTACTAAGGGAAACAGGTAGTGAAGCCTTACGGCTTCACTGCCCGTTTCCTACTGCACATGCACGACTCGCACGGCGCTCTGTGAATGGACGGCTGCCTCCTGGGATACACACAGTTCCCAGAAGGCAGGGCAGCTCATTCACAAGAAGACACGGTGACGTAGGACGAGCCAGAAGATCCACCGCGGTGGAAGAAGAGGAAGAAGCGCTACTTCCGCATAGCAACCACCCTTTGAGGTGAGTATAAAACATGTATTTTTCCATTTTTATTTATTTTAAGATTTTTAGTGATAAAAAAAAAAAAAAAATGGGTGGAACTCCACTTTAAGGGCTGGTAAGCTTTAATCTATTAAATGTTGTTTTTGTGTTCAATATTGCTTTTAGTTACAGAGAGAGCAAGGTGTTGTTCACCTTTATTATGTCCAAAGTACTTTCATGCTTGTCTTTAATTAAAATCTATTTTATTGACTAGATCACTGTAGATCAGCAAAGTACAATATAAACAATTTTATTTGCAGCTTTTACTGGACAGCAATGTTCAAATAAAAGAGAACACAAACAACTTTATTGACAACTTTCTGGAGACAGCTGTGTACAAGTTAAACAGAACATATGCTATTACCTTCCCAATGAAATAGAAAAGAAAACATATGCTCGCCATAGTCTTGTTTCCTCCAGCACTGCCATTACCGATCGAGGAATGATTTTAGCAGCACAGGGAATTTTTGTTTTTCTCCAGTAAGTGAATTACTCTGAGCCTGGTCCCAACACCTACTCACAGCATGTCTAGTGACTCATGAATAATCTAATACAAGGAGAACAAAGAGTACCGTGTATGTACACTACAAGATTGTTTCATTTTATTGATGGAGTTTGGTGTTTGCAGGAAAAGGATGCCTCTCATGTCTGTCTTATCTACATTCTGTATTAATGGCTGTTTATTGACTTTTGAATAATTGTGAGTCAATGTCCAATTAAAGGTCTTAAACAAGCTGATCAAAATGTGATCATTCGTCAGTTACTGTATATAAACAATGACATCAGTAGCATGTTAAAAGGTATCATGCTATATCTATGGTCATTGACCAATTTGTCACATGTCTGGAGACCCACCTCAAATATGAAGATGAGCAAATGAAAGATAATTTAACCCTTTCATGCCTGAGGCTGGGTTCACACTATACTACACGACAGCAGTACAACTTTCATCCTACTTTGCTCTGCGACATCTGTCCTACATTCATCCTACATTCATCCTACATTCATCGCTACATTGGTCCTACATCCATCGACTTTCATGAACAGGATACTACTTTGAACCGACTTTGTGATAGTCTGACTTGTTCTTTGACCAATCAAAACAATCCCAGGGTGAGATAAATTCCTTTTACTGCTGCTGTAATCACATGTTGGATGTCTGATAAGGACAAGGCTCCTACTTTGGTCCGACTTCAATGATATTCAATGGGCTGAAGTAGGATGAATGTAGGACCAAAGTAGTACAGGGAGTGTTTTCAAAGTCGGACCGACTTGTGTCGGATCAGTTAAGACGGCTCTCATAGGGAAACATTGACTTTCACACGTCATGCGACATGAGCTCCCAATGTCGGAGCGTTTGTCGGACCAGTGTGAACCCGGCCTGAGCCTATTTCTTTTTTTGAAAGGGTGTTTATTTCTGATTTTTGTAAAGAAAGTTACAAAATAAGAATAAGGCAGCATAGGCTGTCGTTACAACATAATAGCAAAACAGCTATATCAAAAAACAATAGGAAACTGGACCAACAGCAGTTGACACATAGGAAAAGAAACCCCACAGACATCCATACACTCAAACAAACCGACACACACACAGACAAAGGCCTAAGGCCACGTACACACGATCAGACCGGTCCGATGAAACTGGTCCGACGGACCGTTTTCATCAGACCAGGCTGAAGTGGTCTGATGGTCTGATGTGTGTACACACCATCGGACCAAAAATCCGATCAGACCAGAACGCGGTGACGTAGAACACAACGACGTGCTGAAAAAACAAAGTTCAATGCTTCCAAGCATGCGTCGACTTGATTCTGAGCATGCGCTGGTTTTTGGTCCAATGCTTTGACGTACTAACCATCGAACCTGTCCGACGGACAGGTGTCCAGCGGACAGATTTTAAAGCAAGTTTTAAAACTTTGGTCCGATGGACAACGGTCCGATAGGGCCCTACACACCATCGAACTGGTCCGATGAAGCTGGTCTGCAGACCAGTTTCATCGGACCGGTCTGATCGTGTGTACGCGGCCTAAGCCTATTTCTGACATTTGTTGCTTACAAGTTAAAATCTGTATTTTTTGCTATAAAATTATATATATATATATATATATATATATATATATATATATATATATCAGAGACCCTAGAGATTAAAATGGTGATCGTTGCAATTTTTTATGTCACACTGTATTTGCGCAGCTGTCTTTCAAATGCAGTTTTTGCGAAAAAAATTATAATTTTTTTCATGAACTAAAGAAAAAACCAAACAGTACAATTATCCCAATTTTTTTGTATAATGTGAAATATGATGTTACGCTGAGTAAATATATACCTAAAATGTCATGCTTTGAAATTGCGCACACTCATGGAATGGCGATAAACTATGGTACCTAAAATTTTCCATAGGCGCCGCTTTAAAAAACATTAACGGTTAGCAGGTTACAGTCACAGAGCAGGTCTTTTGCTAGAATCCTGATGATCGCAGTGACACCGCACATGTGTGATTTGAACACCGTTTACATTTGCTGGCGTGACTTACATATGCATTTTCTTTGCTGCGTGGAGACAGAGGCGCTTTAAAAAAAAAAAAAATTGTATGAATTGTTTTTTTTTTGGTTTACATTGTCCCTTTAAAAAAAAATCGGATCACTTTTATTACTGTCACAAGGAATGTAAACATTCCACAATAATAGGTGGTGACAGGTACTCTTTATGGAGTGATCAGGGTTTTAAAAGACCTCAAATCCCACCTTTGCACTTTAAAAAAGGATCGGCAAAATTGGCGATTCTAAGTACTGTCATTTTTTAAAAATCTGTGCCATTGGCAGCCAAGTAAACCAGAAACAACATCGCTTTCCAGGATTTTACATCGGCAGGGGTGGACTCATAACCTCATGGGGCCCCCGGGCAATAGAAGATTATGGGGCCCCTGGGCTTACAGATGGCCACCACACTAGGAGGCAGGGCAGCTAAAATCTCGGGATTTTCACATCAAAAGCACGTCGGTTTCAGACATATCAAGGACAGATGTAAAAAAAAAATATATTTTCACATACTGTCCCTGGTTTTATTGAGCCTGGCAATCCTGATGGGGCCCCCCAGTGGCATGGGGCCCTCGGGCAGTGCCTGAGAGTCCCATTGGTCAGTCCGCGGCTGTACATCGGAGACCCGATCAGAACCAAATCCTGCTTTGTTCGGGTCTCAGCCTAGGTGGTAGACACGCCGCTGGTGGCCCAGGTCTCCCGGTGGGACGGGAGGCTCGGGAAGAGCCGCGGAAAGCGGCGGGAGTGGGGACGTCCCCTCCCACTGCTTAGGATAACAGCCAAGTGACTTTTAGCCGCATCAGTTGTTATCACTAAAAAGCCAACTGTTGGCTCTAAAAAAACGGTACCGGGGTGATGCCTGCAGCTGCACGCACATTTTTCGAATTTGTTTCGAATTGAATGTCCACTTTCATTGCAAAAGAAGTGTGAATGATCTGTAAATGAAAGCATAATTCCAGCTTACAAAAGAGTCAACAATGAATTATCTATAAGAAAAGGTATATGATGTTCTACAATATTTCCACGCTGTTGTATGAAGGGAGCAAGTATGAGAAACAAATAGCTACAGTTACTGCATCCATAGGAAGCAAGGGTTTACTTACACTAGTAAGGTTATTAGAATTAAATAGGTTGCCGTGGGTTACAAGATATTGATCTGCTCTGGTACATATTTGCTAGACCGTAATGTACAATTTTTGTTCTGGTTTTCCATCTGCTTCCAGGATTTGTGCTGCTGTGGCCTTTTACAAAACAAACATCTGTGTAATTGAAGGTTCAAATGAAGATGCTTATAATGGCTCTGAGCTGAATGCATTGCTTTAAACGCACAGTCAGTGTATATAATAAGCCCATCTGGTGTACCTGATGAAACTAGGCCTGTAAATATTAAAGCGTTTGTATACCCCAAATAAAAAAATAAAAAAAACCTGTAAGGCAAAGGCATAACGAGCTAGTATGACTAGCATACTAGCATGACTAGCGATCCCCGCGCAAGCGCACATTTCATGGACTTTCTGGTAGGCTCCCATTCAAGAGCCACCACGCTCAGTGCGCCTGCGCCATGCACGCCGTAGACATTGCACCCGCTTTTCTGCAAAGATCTCCTTAACCATGTAGGTTAAGGAGATATTGCAAGCACCTACAGGTAAGCCTTAATGTAGGCTTACCTCTAGGTGCAAGTACTAGCAGAGGGTGTACAACCCCTTTAAGGTAGACAGTTATTACACTACAACTTAACTCTATCAATCAACATTACCTATTTTAATCTGTATGCTGCTAGCATTAGTTAATAGATAGGATGGTATATTTTATTTACTTGTCTTAAAGATTTCTTTTACATTTCTTCAGTTGCTTCCTGGTTTTTGGCCCAGGCCAAAATTACATCTTCATGGCATTTTTTGTTTTCTTTCATCTGGAGGTGGGGCTTTTTTCTGCTACGCCCACCCTCCTGTCTGCATGCCCGAGTTAAGGGCAGATGGATTCCAGGAAGAAAATATACCATGAATCGTCTGCCCTTAATTAAGATGGTCACAGCTAGAAATGCTAAAGGGGTGTTTTTCAAAGTGATTTCTCTACAAAACATGGATGAATGGGAGAGTTTGCTTTAAATATTAAACATTTATTTAATAGATTTTTCGGTTTGTGGCACTCAGATACAGTTGAGCTCTGCTTTAGTATATTGATATATTTTATTATTTAATCTATAATATGCATAGACATTATTTATTAGCTTCATTATCAATATATATATATATAATTTAGGCTTCTTGCACCTGGGAACCTAAGCTCGTTCATTGTAAATTTTGGTGCCCAGGAAGCCGAGGTACTGCATACAATGGCAATGGCCACCGGCACAAATAGAGGGGTGAATTTTCCCAATTGGGATACAAACAGCACTATAAGCTTTTATAGGTGGTCTAACCCTTCCCCACTACAGTATCCACAGAGACGGCTCTCTAATTAGGCAAATTAGGCGGTCGCCTAAGACCTCGCACTCACATGATTGCACATGAGTACAAATGGGTTGGATCGATCTAAAACACTGGGAGTCCGGGAACTCGGCACTGTCTGCTAAGTGCTAGCACCATCCCCCGCCTTCTTATCTCTTTCACGGGCTGTACAGGGTGAGTCACTGGCACCCGTGCCGTTAGGATTCCTGTAAAAAAAGCTGCACCAGTGATCACAGGGGAGATGAGCAGTGTCAACCTGTCCTGGAATCAGCTCACACACCGCCCGCAGAAAATGTCTATCTAAGTCAGGGGTGCCCAACCTTTTGAAGAGCGAGGGCTACCTAAGTGACTTGGTAACCGGTCGCGGGCCACAATGAGAGGAGCGGATGGATCTCCCCCCTCCTCTCTTCTCTCTCTTCTCTCCCCCTCCTCCCTTCTCCTCTCTTCTCTCTCCTCTCTCTCTTCCCCCCTCCTCGTCTCTTCCCCCCTCTTGTCTCTTTCCCCCTCTCGTCTCTTTCCCCCTCTTGTCTCTTTCCCCCTCTATGTCTCTTCACCCCTCCTCGTCTCTTTCCCCCTCTCGTCTCTTTCCCCCTCTCGTCTCTTTCCCCCTCTATGTCTCTTTCCCCCCTCTCGTCTCTTCCCCCCCTCTCGTCTCTTCCCCCCTCTCGTCTCTTCCCCCCCTCTCGTCTCTTCCCCCCTCCTCGTCTCTTCCCCCCTCTTGTCTCTTTCCCCCTCTCGTCTCTTTCCCCCTCTCGTCTCTTCCCCCCTCCTCATCTCTTCCCCCCTCCTCGTCTCTTCCCCCCTCCTCATCTCTTCCCCCCTCCTCGTCTCTTCCCCCCTCTTGTCTTTTTCCCCCTCTCGTCTCTTTCCCCCTCTCGTCTCTTTCCCCCTCTCCTCTCTGCCCCTCCTCTCTCTCTTCAATCTTCCCCCCTCTTTCCCTCTCTCTCTCTTTCTCTCTCTCCATCCCCTCTCTCTCCTCTCTCCCCCTTTTCCCCTCTCTCTTCTCCTCCCACCCCCTCCCTCTTCATCCCCCTCCCTCACATTATTTTGCTTCCCTTTTCTCTCTCTCTCCCCACCTCTCTCCCATCTCACCCCCCTTCCCCCCACTCTCTTACATATTTTCCTATTTCCCTCTTTTTTTCCTCTCTTTTCTTCCCTTTTACCCTCCTTTTTTACCCCTTTTGCTCCCCCCTCTCTTTCTCCCCCTATCTCCTTCCACCTTCTCTCTCTCTCTCTTGACAGGAAAGAGGGAGAGCAGGAGGTAGGCCAAGTTGCTGCACCATGAGTCTCTGGGTTGTACTTGCACCCTGGGCCAAAAGTTGAAAGTCGGTCCCTGCTTTTATTTTTCTCTACACTAGTTTGCCTTTTCTTGACACTGAAATTCAGCAGGTGCTTTTCTGTATTTATGTTCACTGACCATAGTAAATGCATTGGCTGTCTCCACAGCAGGTAGGGTAGGGTGACCAGCAGGGCCGCTGATAAGCCAGTACAGGCAGCCCTGTTGTACTGGGCCCCGGCCAGCAGGGGGGCCCGGAAAACTGAACAGAGTTCAGAATAAAAAAAAAAGTCTCTGACTACACACTGCACAGGACTGACTGAGGGAGGAGGAGAGCGTCACCCCAGGAGCATGGACATCGCCACTGCTCAGATTAGACACTTCTTGGATCTATGTATAAGAGAAGAGCAGACTTGTATTTCTGTCAGCACCCGAGCCTGCGCCCCCCCCCCCCCCCCCAGAGCAAACAGCAGCCCTGGTGACCAGACATCCCCAGTTTCAGGGGACAGTCCCCTGATTGAGGACACTGTCCCCGGACCAAGTCTGTCCCTGGTTTTGTCCTCAGATTGGATTTAATAGGGGGCAGGGGCAATTTCAAAGACAGTCAGTGCAGAATTAAAAGAAAAAAAGGCTCCACAGTGCCTACTAGCATAGGGGGGTGTATTTTTCCCATTATCTGTGCCCCTTTCTGATGATCATGTGCTGGTCGGAGCGGAGGGAATATTTCTTCAGTTTCGGGCGCATGCCCATTCAGCTTCGATCGCATGTTCTTCTGTCTTGGCTCAAATCCTGGCCAGCCACCTGCCTATCTCCTTGCCTTCCCTGGCGGAGTGGTCTTCCTCCTTTCCCCATCCAGTAGTAGCCGGGGCCCGAAGAGTAATGCCGCGTACACACGGTCGTTTTTTGCGATGAAAAAAAAACGACGTTTTTTGTGAAGTAAAAAACGACGTTTTTGAAACGTCACTTTCAAAGACGATATTGCATACACACCATCGTTTTTTTCACAAAAAGCGAGGTTACGTTCACCACACTTTTCCATTGAAGCTCGCTTCATAACTAGCTTCTGGGCATGCGCGGGTTGAAAAACGTCGTTTTAAACGACGTTATTGATACACACGGTGACTTTTTGTGAAACAAAAAACGACGCTTTGAAAAACGACACAAAAAATTCAAGCATGTTGGAATTTTTTTTTGGTCGTTTTTTTTAAGACAAAAAACGACGTTTTGCCCACACACGATCAATTTAAATGACGTTTTAAAAAACGTCGTTTTTTTTCATCGCAAAAAACGACCGTGTGTACGCGGCATAAGACTTAAAGAGGCTGTAAGGCGGGGGGCAGAGAGTCGCTGATTGCTGCCATTACTAGTAAAGAAAAAATATGTCCCCGGATTTAATTAAAAAAATCTGGTCACCTTAAGGTAGGGGGCATAGAAATGTAGGCATAACGTAGAGCTGTCGAGTAAGTGATGTTCACTATACAGAGGGAGCTTGTGTTGCAGTGCATATCCTAGTGTGATATGATCCAATGACATGCTGGAATCCTTGAGGACTGACCATAGGTGAATTGTCATCAGTTCATTGTACACTGTAGAGTGCAATATATGAATTGTCATTGCTTGAATTATTTTTATTATGAGTGGGGCCTCATGTCCAAGTTTTGCCTAAGGCCTCACAAAGCCTAAAGCCGCCTCTGAGTATCCACAACAAAGAAAATGATTTTACCTAGAGATACAAAGAATATATTTTGAGCTGTGTGACAATGCATGGATACACACCCCTTGCATCACCCATACAGTTCCCTACAGTAACATTATTATTTTAGAATAATAAAACAAAGATTAGTGGTTCTGCCAAAATTTGCTCTTGAACGCAGCTCTGTTGTCTGTTTTGCACTGTCAGATATTTGTAGCTCACAAGCCAGAAAAGTGAACAGCAAAAAGGTTCATGACTAGGTTAAAGTGTTATGCCGCGTACACACGATCGGTTTGTCTAATGAAAACGGTCCGATGGACCGGTTTCATCGGACGAACCGATTGTGTGTGGGCCCCATCATTTTTTTTCCCATCGGTGAAAAAACTTAGAACCTGTTTTAAAATTATCTGATGGTTAAAAAAACGATCGTCTGTGGGCAAGTCCATCGGTTAAAAATCCACGCATGCTCAGAATCAAGTCGACGCATGCTCGGAAGCATTGAACTTCATTTTTCTCAGCACGTCATAGTGTTTTACGTCACCACATTCTGATACAAACATTTTTTTAACTGATGGTGTGTATGCAAGACTGATGAAAGTCAGCTTCATCGGATATCTGATGAAAAAATCCATCGGTCCGTTTTCATCGGATGAACCGATCGTGTGTACGTGGCATTACTAATGTATGGCATGGTCAATCCGCGCTACCCCCAATGTGCAAATGTACAAGTAGGTGCAAAACAACCAAACTAAGTGCAAAAGTGTTGCTTTTATCTATAAAAGAAAAAGGCTTCAAAACTAAATAAAATGGCGGTGCTGCAACTGCTGTGTAGCTGGAATAATCAGCTTAACATATTATACTTACCTCCACTGTGCAGTTAGTTTTGCACAGAGTGGCACCAATCCAAGTCTTCTGGGGTCCCTCGGCGGCTGTCTCTGGTCCTCCCCGCAAGAACTCATCACATTCATGCGAGAGAGCTCACATGGTAGTCCTTGCGGGCGTGCTCCCGTGATACAGCGAGCGGCCGTAGCCGCCTACTGTATCACTCGGCCCCGCACCTCGGTGCACCGCGTCACTGGATGTGATTGACAGCATCGCCAGCCAAAGGCTGCGCTGCTCTCAATCCATCCGCTCTAGCTAATCAATGACCAGGCTGAGCGGCAAAGAGGATCTCAGGACAGAGCGCGGGACTTTCGAGGGGTCAGGTAAGTAAATCAGATGTTTTTTGACCTTAATGCATATATTGCCCTAAGGTGAAAAAAAAATTTCCTTTACAACTCCTTTAACCTCCCTGGCGGTATGATTCTGTCTGGAATTACGTACCAAAAGCGGTACAATTATTTTGTATGGAAATTCTGCGTTTTATACTGTAGGACTGCAATTTTTAGGAATAACTCACTTAAATTTGTCCAAACCAGAGTCTAGTAGACATCCCGGGTATGATAAAGTTTGAAACACAAAATCATAAAATCATAAAATTATAATATAATAAATAACTATAAATAATTATAACAAATAATAATGTAATTATAATAAAAATTATTCACTAATGTAATCAAATCAAAATCACTGAAATTTGCTCAGTTGCAGAATTGTCGCTGTCATTACTTTTATTTTTTTATGACGAATTTCCCCACAAATCGCTATCACTCAATTCTGCAAGTGATTATCATTTATTATCGCTGTTTTCTAGCTGCTCTAAAATCACTTTTGACATAAAGGGACACTTTTGGTTGCTATGGACAATCTACAGTTTGCAGGCACAAAAAAAATGTTTTTATTATGTAAAAGAACATGTAGGGCACTGGGCAGACCACTAGGGACAGGGGGGGTGTGTACTTTTTACATACAGTACTGTAATCTATAAGATTACAGTATTCTGTATGTAATGTGTTTGTTTACTTTTTTTAATTTGCCGCCGGTCTCCGCCCCCGTGCGCCGTTACGTCACAGGGAACGGAGATCGGCGGCGCGCAGGCACTGTGTGAGTCGAATGGAGGACGCCACTCGCTCACACAGCGTGGATGCATCGCTGGATCCAGGGACAAGGTACTGTAAGTACAGCACCCCGCCTGGATATAAGGTAAGCCAGCGCGCGCTGCAGGCTCTGCATATTCACCCCGAGCGCGACTCGGGGATATCGATATTTACATAAAAAATCCAACCCGAGTCACGCTCGGGGATACCGGCAGGGGGGTTAAAGGGGTTGTAAAGGTAAAAAAAAAATCCCTAAATAGCTTCCTTTACCTTAGTGCAGTCTTCCTTCACTTACCTCATCCTTCCATTTTGCTTTTAAATGTCCTTATTTCTTCTGAGAAATCCTAACTTCCTGTTCTTCTGTCTGTAACTACACACAGTAATGCAAGGCTTTCTCCCTGGTGTGGAGAAAGCCTCTTGAGTGGGCGAGCAGTAGTGTCAGGACATCCAATAACACACAGCTCCTTTCTCTACCTGACTTGCCTGCTCGCCCCCTCCCCCCTCAAGAGGCTTTCTCCACACCAGGGAGAAAGCCTTGCATTACTGTGTGGAGTTATAGACAGAAGAACAGGAAGTGAAGATTTCTCAGAAGAAATAAGGACATTTAGAAGCAAAATCGAAGGATGAGGTAGGTGAAGGAGGACTGCACTAAGGTTAAGCAAGCTATTTAGATATTTTTTACCTTTACAACAAGTAAGTATGTTTAAAAATGAAGTTAGATGCGCAACCATAGGGTTATGCAAACAAAGTGCAAGTGGATAAGTGCTATTTATACACAAAGACCTAGAAACATTCAATTCAATGAAAAACAAATCTTCATCCTATGCTTACACACGGTAGATATACAAAGGGGCCTTGGCACAATTTTCATCCACAATGCCGGTCCCCTTTGGTAAAAAGGTTGGGGACCACTGATCTAAAGGCTCTATGCACCATACTTCTCATTATTTCCAATGACATAAATTGTATTAGAACATAACCTGGATAACATTATTAAAGGATAACTGATGATGATCAGAGGTAAGTGAATTATTTAGTGTAAGAGTAACATCAAGCCAAATATAGCTCAGTCTTCAGACGTGTCCTCACCCATGAGACAAAGCAAGTCACTGCCATCTATAGATACATTTAACCACTTCAGCCCCGGAAGAATTGGCTGCCCAATGACCGGGCCATGTTTGCGATTCATTACTGTGTTGCTTTGACTGACAATTGCATGGTCGTGCGACGCTGTACCCAAACAAAATTGATGACCCTTTTTTCCCACAAATAGAGCTTTTTTTGGTGGTATTTATTCACCTCTGCAGGTTTTATTTTTTGCGCTATAAACAAGAAAAGAGCAACAGTTAAAAAAAATATATATATATTTTTTACTTTTTCTATAATAAATATCCCCCAAAAAATATATAAAAAAAACTAACTTTTTCCCTAATTTAGGTCGATATGTATTTTTCTACATATCTACATATAAAATTGCAATAAGCGTATATTGATTGGGTTTGCGCAAAAGTTATAGCGTCTACAAAGTAGGAGATAATTTTATTGAATTTTTATTAATAATTCGTTTTTTTTTTACTAGTAATGGCGGTGTTCAGTGATTTTTATTGTGACCCCAACATTATGGCGGACACATTGTACACTTTTGACACATTTTTCGAACCATTGTCCTTTATACAGCGATCAGTGCTATAAAAACGCACTGATAACTGTGTAAATGACACTGTTAGGAAAGGGGTTAAACACTAGGGGGCAAGAAAGGGGTTAAGTGTGTCCTAGGGTGTGATTCTAACTTTGAGGGGTCTGGGCTACAAGTGACACGACATTGATCACTGCTCCCGATGACAGGGAGTAGTAGATCACTGTCCTGTCACTAAGCAGAACGGGGGAAAGGCCTTGTTTACATAGGCATCTCTCTGTTCTGCCGCTCTGTGATACGATCGTGGGACACTGGCAGGTCACAGAGCTTGCGGTGGGTGGGCCCGCTGTAGGTACGTTGCTTTGCCTGCCCGTGACATTCTGCCGACGTAAATGCAAGTGGGTAAAGGAAACCTGTGTTGAGAGAAAACCATGGATGGATTTAATGTTCTAGAAGAAAACATATCAGCACGACAGCCAGGGGATTAGCATTTTCAGAAGGTGGAATCAAGATAAGCAGCCTTCATATTTCTATCATAACGTGTTCTTTAGGCCTCTTACACTCTGCATTTAAAAAAAACTCTGAACAGCTTTTTTTTTTTTTACTGAGCTAAAATACAGCCCAATAATTGTAACGTGCCTATGCACACAGGCGTGCAAACAAGCGCCGTGGATTCTTCAGTAAAAACAATTAGAAAAAAACTGCTTTTTTGATCAGTAACTTACGCCTTTACATATTGTGCAGAATGAGAACGCAAGAATACGTTTTCACGCATGAAACAAGTGCACACAAAAATGCATGTAAATACGCCAAAATAAGAGCGCCGGCTGGGAGAAGCTGAGGATGTACTGCATGACCATACTGCCACGCTCCACACGGTGCAAGTCAGGCTTAAACACCTGGAAGCCAAGTCTGAGGACGCCGAGAACAGGAACCGGCGCAACAATTTGCGGATTGTCGGCCTCCCGGAGGGATCGGAGGGGTCGGATGCTCCGGCCTTTACTGAGCGGCTCCTCCGTGGGCTGTTCCCCCAGGCTGCATTCTCTGCACACTTCGTAGTGGAGAGAGCACACAGGATGCCGGCTGCTCGCGGTCCCCCTGGTGCCCCCCCGCGCACTTTCATCTTTAAACTGCTGAACTTCAGAGACCGGGATCTAGTTCTGCGGGAGGCACGGAAGATTGAGGCTGTCCGGTTTGAGGCCACCAAGATCATGTTCTTCCCGGACTTTGCGGTGGATACGCAGAAGAGGCGGAAATCCTTTGACGCGGTCAAGCAGTCCCTCCGTGCCCGGAACGTGAAGTACAGCATGATGTTCCCAGCACGCCTGCGGGTAATGGATGGCGAGACCGTTCGATTCTTCACCGTACCTGAGGAGGCTGCTAGATGGATTGACACCCTGCCCCGAGGCTGAGCCTACTGTTCTGATGGTCCCGTGAGTAGTACCCTGTCTGGCTGTTTTTTCTGCTTGCCCCTCGGTATCCCCCCTGGGATGGGGACTTTGCCCTCCTATCTTTCTCCCTGGGCCCTGAGACTGTTGGGGGCCTCCTGATGGGGTGCGGCCAGTCTTGGTACCCCCACATCCTTGCCTGTCTTTGGCTGTCCTGGACTTGGGGGGGAATTTGCTGTGGCCCGATTATTACTATTATTATTATTACCACTGCCACTCCTCTCTCCTGGGATTGATCGCACTGGATATTTGCTTCTGGTGACTCCTGTCTACACTGGAGGATTGAGAGCTCCGAGACTTACCCTGGGGGAGGGGGTGGCGGCCGATTGCAGGATCCGGCAGGGACAGGGGAGGTTGTTTTATGTTATTCTGCTTCACTGTTTGGGCCATGATGCAGAACGGAGCTGTTACGAGCCGCCTTGTGGGACTGCCGGGGTTTGCTCTGCCCAGGGGATGCCTATCTATATGTGACTGATGTGGCTCATGGCCACCCGCTGCTTGTCACTGTCAGACTCCAGCTAAGTACTGTGCCCCTGGCCACGCCAGGTGATTGCTTATTTCTTCTGAGTCCCGCTCTGTTGGCGGCACCTCTGCTGTTTGCCTGTGCACCTAGTGCTCGGATTGCACTTGCCTGCTTGATTGATGTTCACGTCCCTATGTGGTGTTTAATCACTTTTGTTGGGGGGATCCAGGTGCATTCTGGTTTTAACGAATGTACAGGGTGGGGGGGAGTTGGGGATGTTAAAACTGTAAGTTTTCTTTTGGTTTTCCTTTTCTTTTTATGTGTTCTGTTGCTGTTTGAAGGAATAGATAATATGCTTGGATCCAGATGTGTACATGTGCAGTTGGGGGAGGGGGCGGTGGTCCACCTACATTGTGCCCCGGGATATGGCTGCAGGTATCTGCTGCCTCCCTGTCCCCTTTTTGTTTCTTTATTCCTATTTTTATTTTTCCCTGTTTTACAATGGCTTCCCTCTCGATAGTCTCATGGAATGTCCGGGGGCTCAACTCAAAAATTAAGAGGGCGTTGGTTTTTAAATTTCTTCAGCACTACTCCCCGGACGTTTGTATTCTACAAGAGACGCATCTAGTGGGTGGCAGGATACTTAGCCTGCGTAAACCGTGGGTTGGGCACTACTATCATGCCACCCACTCGAGTAGGGCCAGGGGAGTTAGCATCCTAATCCGTAAGTCCCTACTGTTTACGCTACTAGACCTGCATTTGGATCCAGAGGGTAATTATGTGGTGATACATGCCGTAATGGCTGGTTTACCGATGGTTTTGGTGGGCCTATATAATCCCCCCCCTGCTACTATTGGACTCCTCAATAAGATTATCCAGCTAGTGGCGTCCTATTCCGCCACTGCGGTCCTCTTAGCTGGGGATTTCAATATGGTGCCCTGCCCGAACTTAGATAGGATGTCCTCTGGGCCTGCGGTTGACTCCCCGCTCTCCCGGTGGGCGGAGGCCGTTGGCCTTACGGATGTTTGGAGGTGGAGAAATCCAGGGATTAAAAACTTTACCTGTAGCTCAGCCACTCACGCAGCCATGTCGCAAATCGACCTTCTGTATGCCAGCAGCCCCATCTTAACTAAAGTGCAAGAGATCTCTGTGCTCCCTAGGGGGATTTCAGACCATGCCCCCATTCTCCTTCGGTTGCATACTGGTCTTGCCCCGAGTGGCAGCCTTTGGCGTCTCTCGAGGTACTGGGTGTCCGATGATAGGATAGAACCTGAAATGGAATCCTGTATAGCCGAGTACTGGTCCTCCGATGCTCCGGGAGATGAATCTCCGGAGCGCTGGGAGGGGTTCAAACTTTTAGTTAGGAATAAGTACCAGTCCCTTATCCAGTCTGCTCGCGCCTCCTCCCGGGCCTCACTTGCCCGGGCGGAAGACAGGGCTCGATTACTGGAAACACAATACGTAGAGGCCGGTGGGGAGCAGCGGAGGGTGGATCTCCAGGTGGCGGTACGAGAGGTTCAGCTCCTTAGACTGTCGGCTGCAAAGAAGCAGCTCCTCTATCAGTCTCAGAGAGTGTTCGAACAGGGGGAAAAGACGGGGCGGCTGTTGGCATGGATCTCTAGAGACCCGACCAACTCTGTCCCTATTGCCAGCATCCGGAGTGCGTCCGGGGACCTGTTGTCCGACCCGAGTGAAATAAACGCCTGCTTTGCTGCCTACTATGAAGGACTGTATTCATCTAGAGTTGATTACTCGCCCGAGGAACTACACACCTTCTTAGATGGCCTGGTCTTCCCCGCTCTTTCGGAGGGAGCTCGCGCGTCGCTGGACGCTCCGGTCACTCTGAAAGAGATCCAGGTGGCGATCGCCTCCTTGCAGGCGGGGAAGACCCCCGGAGATGACGGTCTGCCGGCCGAATTCTTCAAGACACACGGTGCCTGCCTGGGAGCGCGGTATCGGGGGGCCCTGCTGACCTCCCTCCGGAGACACTCGTTGCCCCCTTTCATGCAGCGGGCAGTTGTTGTGGTGATTCCCAAACCAGGGAAGGACCCCACTCTCTGCTCATCGTACAGGCCGATTTCGTTATTGAATGTCGATGCGAAGATATTCACTAAGGTATTGGCGAATCGGCTCGGGGCGGTGATACTCTCCGTGATTAACGGGGATCAGACTGGATTCATGCCGGGCAAAGGAACGGACATAAATTTGCGGAGGCTGTTCACGGTTATTGACCGGGTGGCTGGGAGGGGGGGAGATGAGGTGATTGCCTCCCTTAACGCCGAAAAGGCCTTTGACTCGGTGGAGTGGGAATATCTATGGGAGGTTCTACGGAGATTTGGCCTAGGTCCGCAATTCATCTCCTGGCTTAGGATGTTGTACGCCAACCCGACTGCGAGAGTCCGGACGAATGGCTCCCTCTCTGCATCCTTCCCGCTCCACCGAGGTACAAGACAGGGGTGCCCCCTCTCCCCGGTCCTATTCGCCCTAGCCATCGAGCCCTTGGCTATTATGCTTCGCTCCGCCCCTGAGGTCTCTGGTATCACGATCTGCTCTGTGGTCGAACGGGTGTCTATGTATGCAGACGACACTCTCCTTTACCTTAATGACTCGCGCAGCTCCCTCTCCGCTGCCCTCTCGATTATTGATAGGTTTGGCAGGTTTGCGGGTATTCGGATCAACTGGGACAAGTCGGTCCTGTTTCCTCTGACTAGGTCACTCCCTCCCGACGATCTGCCGGCCCCGCTTCAGTGGGTTGACAGCTTTAAATATCTGGGCATCATGGTTCGCAGAAACCTGTCTGAATATATTGAGGCCAATGTGAAACCTGTTCTCCAGAAGTTTCTCCATAGGTGCTCGGCCTGGAAGACCCTGCCTCTCACTCCGGTTGGCAGGGTTAACCTGGTTAAAATGTCCTTTCTCCCCAAGTTCCTATACGCCTTCAGACACACGCCGGTGACTATCCATAAGTCTTTCTTTGACAAGCTAGACCAAGCGGTGGGTTCATTTGTTTGGCAGGCCTCGGTCCCGAGGGTAGGTAGACCCATACTCCAGCTCCCCCTGTCGGAGGGCGGTTTAGCCCTTCCGAACTTTAGAAAGTACTACTGGGCGGCTGTGCTAGTGTCTGTTCGGTGGTGGTTTGCACAAGACCCTACTAACCCATCGGTCACTCTTGAAGCAGCCATATTGGGGTCCTATGATGGATTGAGTAATTTGGTCTACAGGGGGGTCAGGGCTAGTACACAGGTTACCGCACCGATGAGGGCCACGGTTGTGGTGTGGGGACAGGTCTCGAGGCTTCTGGTTGAGCCCGGATCTTTCTCCCCCCACATTCCTCTCTGGGGCAACCCATCCCTGTCACATTTGAGGACTGTACCGGATCCGCAGCTGTGGGCCAGGTACAATGTTAAAACCCTGAGAGATGTCATGCCGGAGGGTCGTTTGCTCTCCTTCGGTGTGTTAAAAGCTAAGTTTGGACTTCCCCCCTGGATGTTTTTCAGGTTTCTTCAGCTTCGGCACGCGATCAGAGCGCAGTTTCCAGATCCTATTAAAGTGGAGCCCCACTCGGTGGAGAGGCTTCTTACTTCACGGCTGGTGGATGGGGTGCTCTCCTCTATTTACTTTAGGTTGGCCTGTGCTGGGGGGGCCGGGGCCACACGGGCCTTTTCAGCCTGGCAGCGGGACTTGCCTGCCCTCACGTCGGAGGACTGGTCGGAGGGATTGCAGCAGTGCATCCCCCTCATGATATCTGCGAAAGAACGTTTCATTCAGCTAAAATTTATTCATAGGGTCTATTATACGCCTCAGAGGCTGGCAGTTATTTACCACACCTCTGGGGATAAGTGTCCTAGATGTAACCGGGAAGTGGGGAATTTCATTCACATGGTCTGGCTCTGCCCGAAAATCCAGGAGTTTTGGCGGCTGGTGGCGGCTGAGATGGAGGCGGTTGGTGGCGTGGCTGTTGGACTGAATCCTTTGATCCTATTGCTGGGTATCACAGATAACCTCCCTACCTCCACGCACAAGAAGCTTTTTATCTTCTACACAGCTTTTTATGCTCGTAAAGCTATCCTGCTCCAGTGGAAGGCAGCTGACCCGCCTGGTCTATCTGCCTGGCGGAAGCTGGTGAATGACACCCTTCCTATGTATAAGCTAACTTATATGGGACGCAACTGCCCCACAAAGTTTGGGGACTAACGGTCTAGTGCGTTTAAATTTGTGGTCTGTGGTTTGTGCCCTATTCCCTCCCGGGTGGTCCTGGGTTTCCCCTGCCCTCTCCCGGGTCTATGAAGTGGGTTAGTGGGAACCTTCTATATGTATGTCCTTGGAATAATAACACGTCTGGGGCTCAGTGTGGATGCACATTGTAATATGTGGTGTGTCTACTCCAATCCATTTGGCCTGCTGTATGGGATGTCTCCCCTCCTCCTCCCCTCTCCCCCTCCCCCCCTCCCCCCCTTTTCCCCTTTCCCCCTCCCCCCCCCCCCCGTTGTTTCTCTCTCCTTTTTCCCCTTTGTGTCCATGTCTTCCCTCTCCTGCCCAGTTAGGCTAATATGACGTTTTTGTATGTGGATATTTATCTTATTTTTTATTGTCTTGGTTTTTTTTTTGGTTTTTTTCTTTTCTCTCTCCTGCACTGTCTGTAACAAATGTGTGGAGCCTTGTGGCCCTGACTGCATTATCTGTCTGGTATAAGCATGTAATCACCTGATTTTCTTGAATAAATATTCCTTCTGTTAAAAAAAAAAAAAAAAAAATACGCCAAAATACATACAAAAAAAATGTAAATCGCAAAAAGTAGTACAGGAACTACTTTTTGAAATCGGTGCGGTGTCGCACCGATTAGGACGGTGTCATTGCCGACAAATGCTGCCGATTTGAGATGCGATTTGACATGTGAAATCGCATCTCAAATCGTACCAAATCTACCCAGTGTGAACCTGGGCTTAATAACAGTATTCTATTCCATCCCAGAGCAGGAGGTCGCGGGCCACATCAGAGGGCCACTGGTTGGGCACCCCTGGGCTAGTGGAAAGGAAGTGAAGAGAAACCTCAACAATGGGATACAGATGGCAACAAAGACTGTATTTATCTCTTTTTCACTTTTTTACCCTGAAAATAGAGGGTAAACTGTGCCTGCGTGTTATACGCAGGGGCATGGGCGTCCGCTGAAATTTTTTCAGGGGAGGGGGGCGCTTTGGCAGCGGCGATACACAGTCGCATAAAAAAGTTAAAATGTAAAAACACCCCACTGCGCCCCCTGCATCTTTCAATATCTCTTTGTCCCTACTGTGTACCCATCTCCACAACTGCACCTCTGGGCCCCTTTACATTACACAGCACCCCACAGCTCTGGTCCCCTTTACATTACACAGCACCCTGCATCACTGGTCCCCTTTACATTACACAGCACCCTGCATCACTGGACCTATTTCTATTATTACATTGTTATACAAAATGAAAAGGTTCAACTCACCATAATGCAGAATCAGTTGGACCCCCGTGTGTGTCACTTGCCACTATCGCCTGCCATGCGTTGTGGATTGTCACTTGCCACGTCGCCTGTCACATGTTGTACATTGTCACTTGCCAGTTGCAACGTCGCCTGCTGTCACAAAGTGTGGATTGTCACTTGCCACGTCGCCTGTTGTGGATTGCCAGTTGCCACGTCGCCTGCTGTCACACATTGTGGATTGTCACTTGCCATGTCGCCTGTTGTGGATTGCCAGTTGCCACGTCGCCTGCTGTCACACATTGTGGATTGTCACTTGCCATGTCGCCTGTTGTGGATTGCCAGTTGCCACGTCGCCTGCTGTAACACATTGTGGATTGTCACTTGCCACAGCGCCTGTCACATGTTGTGGTCCGGATTGCCACTTGCTTTCTCCAATTGTGCCTTGCTGTGTTCCAGAGTCAGGGGCCAGGGTTGTCAGGCAGCAGAGAGATTATTTAATCTCTCTGATTCCCGCGCTGCCTACACAGAGAGGGCAGAGCTGCAGGGCGGGCGGTGAGAGATGATGTCATCTCTCTGCTCCCTCCCGCTTACCAGCTCGGTGATTGGCCAGCACTCGTTCGGGCTCAGACATTCATCAAGACACTCACCAAGCCCAGCTGCCCGGCCCACAAACTTTCTTACCTGACACCTGTCAGCGGAGCCACAGTGACACGCTATGTAACCTGCCCACTGAGCCACCCGCTCCCTCACCAGCCCACCCAGCTGTCCAACATGCCCTGTTAGATTTCGGGGGGGGGGGAAGCGTCCATCTGACAGAGAGGGGGAGGGGGCGATCGGGGGAGATATACATTGCAGACTCCTCTCCCTGTCACAGCGCCGCGGCTCCATTTATCAGAGAGAGGGAGAGACAGGGAGAGGAGAGCCGCAGGCTGTCTGCACTGTATATCACCCCCCTCCCCCTCTCTGTCAGCGGAGCTAGAAGAGGGAGAGAGCGGCTCTAATTTCTTTCACTGTGCCGTCGCCTTGCTTCCTGCCCGGAGAAAATCATGGCACTTGTTTCTAGGGGGGGGCAAGGGCCCTCCCTTGCCCTATGGAGCGGACGCCCATGCGCAGGGGGCTGTGGAACGTTTTTTCTGAAACTTCCTTAAAGTTAGGGTGCGTGTTATACGCCAATAAATATGGTAACTAAAAAACTAAAAAGGGTTAAGACCTTACCTTACCCCAACCAAAATGAAAAGAAAAAAATGTTTTCCTTTATTTATACATAAAGGATCACTAAAGATATATATATTTTTTTAAATAACAAACATGTTATACTTGCCTCCACTGTGCAGCTCGTTATGCACAGAGTGGCCCCGAACCTGGTCTTCTGGGGTCCCTCGGTGGTGGTCTCGGCTCCCCCCCCCCCCCCGCAGGGACTCAACACCTTTATGCAGGCGTGCTTGCATGGTGTTGAGTTCTTGCGGGAACGCTACCGCGATACAGCCGGCAGCCATAGCAGCTCACTGTATTACTCGGCCCCACCCCCCGGCGCGCCGCGTCATTGGATGTGATTGACATAGAATGCATTAAGGTGAAAAAATGTTTACCTTTACAACCCCTTTAACATTGAAGCTTCCACCTCTGTAAGGTTGCTAGGCCAAGTTTAGTTTGTGCCTTCACTTCAGTCAGTGGAGCAACAATTGATTTTTGTTTATTTTGTTGTCTGGTCTGGTCAGGGTTTCCTAGCTGGGTGTTTGATTTCTTCTACCTGCTTCTGGAAGAAACTTCAAGACTCGGACAGGGTGAGTCAAATGACCAGCATGAATATTTATCATGCTCCAGCCAATTTCTGAAGGAGGCATCCAGAAAGTGGCTGGGTTGTTGGTACATGTTTGGGAGGCTTTTCCAGAGTGTTTTCCTCCTCTGCCAGGAGGGTTTCAGTTTCCTTGGGGCTGCTGCCCCTGGAGGCGGCTTTACTGAGTCAAGGATTGCAGTCTGGAGAAGATAGTCTTCCTATTGATTGTGGCTATTCTTTTGGAGTATGCTGTGACCCCGAACCTATTTTCTGTTAAAGTTCTTCAGCAATAAATAGTAAAAAGTAGGGCTGTGGAAATTAACTATTAATTCATTGATTAAACTTTAATTTTTTTGATCAATCAAATTTTTTTTTTAATCGATCAAAATTCTTTTGATTACTACTCACCTCTCCGCCGGCTTCCGGGCCTTCAGGGAGTTCCGTCGGAGATCCGGTGACCGACGGGGCTTGCCGTGTCCATCTGAAGGGGTCCTTTGCTGTGCCTTCATATCTGCATGCTGGCAGGACCTTACTGTCTGCCACACGCAAGGACTGTTAGGCCGCGTACACACAATCGAACATGTCCGCTGAAACTGGTCCGCAGACCAGTTTCCAGCGGACCAAAGTTTTTAAACATGCCTTAAAACCTGTCTGATGGAAACCTGTCCGTCGGACAGATTCGATGGTTAGTACACAAAATCATCGGACCATAAACCCGCGCATGCTCAGAATCAAGTCGACGCATGCTTGGAAGCATTAAACTTTGTTTTTTTATCACGTCGTTGTGTTCTATGTCACCGCGTTCTGGTCCGATGGGATTTTGGTCCGATGGTGTGTACGCACATCAGACCAACAGACCACTTCAGCCTGGTCCGATGAAAACGGTCCGTCTGACAAGTTTCATCGGAACTGTCCTAGATGGAGCCATTATTGTGCATGTGAATGGCAGCCTCTGGAGACCGGGATATATTGTTTGCAACCCCCTAAGGGGGGCAACAGCTACAACATATTTATGTAATTTCAAAAAGTTGCTTTCATTCTTAAATCTGCAGATTTTAATAAAAAAATAGATTCCATGAAGGTCTAGCATCAGGCACTTCTGGTTATGGGTGGCAACTGTCTCCCAATTGTTCTCCTGCATTGTCACTTGTGCCCCCTGGTGGAGACTACAGACAACTGCATTGATACATATTGTACAGGCATGGCCAACCATGGTCCCCACCAGGATCCTGAGCAAAGATGTGCAGCTGATACTGCAATGACTGCATGTAGACAGGAAAAGCGGCTCAATTAAATCAACAGCACTGCAAAAAATAAAAAAAAAAGGGAAAAATCTGCATTTTATTTAAAAATATAAATTGTTATGACACATTATCCAATTAAGATTTATAGCTGGTTAAGAGTTCTGACACTTTGGGGGTGATTTACTAAAGGAAAAGCCACTTTGCACTACAAGTCTCTGTAGATCCTAGGGGGACATGCAAGGAAAATAAAAAAACAGCATTTTTGCTTGCACATGATTGGATGAAAAAGTCAGCAGAACTTTCCCTCATTTCAGATCTACCCCTCAGATTTTCAGCAACTGCACTTCCAAGTGCACTTTCAAGTGCACCTGCAGTGCACTTGTAGTGCAAAGTGGATTTGCCTTTTGTAAATAACCCCATTTGTGTATGTGCTCTTGTTCCGGATCTATAATTCTGTGTAGTAAAGCATAAATGAGGATGACAACACCAGAGTTCGAACCTTCAAAAACAAGGCAGCAGCTCCCAAATTTTTGTCTCTGACATGGTCCCTTTAAGGCACTCTAAATAAAGAAATAGGCCCGGATTCACAAAGCACTTACGCCGCGAGATACGCCGCGTAAGTGTAAATATGCGCCATCGTATGTATGCGCCGTACCCATAGGATACCCGAAATACTGACTTCATCCGACCAACGTAACTTGCCTACCCCGGCGTATAGTGGGCGCATATTTACGCTGGACGCATTTGGAACTCCCATTGCTTTTCGATGCAAAAATGCAAATGAGGGAGATACGCCGATTCACGAACTTACTTGCGCCGGCGCATGTTTTAAGCGATTTGCGTAAGGGTTACGTCCGGCGTAAAGTTATTCCCCATATAGGAGGTGCAACTCATGCAAAAGTATGAACCAGGGAACGAACACCGTCAATTACGTAGAACGTGAATAGGGCTGGGCGTAGGTTACGTTCACGTCGTAGGCAGTGATTCGACGTATCTTAGCCAGTTGTTTCGACGTGACTGTGAGCATGCGCACTGGGATGCGCCCAAGGTATGACGCATGCGCCGTTCGTTTTTAGTACTTGTTTGAAGCTCAGGCCATCATTTGCATGGGGTCACGCTTCATTTAAATGTAACACGCCCACTTCCACCTACGTTGAATTACGTCGGCTTACGCCGACAACTATACGCTACGCCGGCGCAACGTTGGGAGCATTTGCTTTGTGAATTCCATGCTTCCCTCTCAGCGTTTCGCTGGCGTAGTGTAAATAAGATACGCTACGCCGGCATAAAGATACGCCGGCATAAAGATGCGCCGATGTATGTGAATCTGGGCCTATATATATATATATATATATATCAGATTTGCATTTAGTCAATTAACACCAATGTAGATTTTTTATTAAACTTTTGTATTATTTATTTCATTACATATCATTCTAAAGATTGAATGGAACCTGCATTTGCTGTATAATGGGACTTTTCAACAATGTGCTGTTGCCCTCTAGTGGCATAATAACACTTTTACACAATTTCCCCATTAAAACTAAAAAAGAAATTAAAATCAAACGGTGTAACTATTTAAAGAATTGCATGCCAGACTCAGATCTATTTGTTTTTACTGAGGTCTACACCAGGATAAGTAAAGAAAGGGTATATGCTAAGGAATAAGTGTTGTGTGTGCTTTTCTTTTTTTAAGAAATAACTTAAATTCTAGTAATTCATTCTAGTTAAAGAGACCTCAACTTAAAAAAATTGCAGGAAAAAGCTCAGAAAAATCAAGTGTTCTGAAGGATTGTACACCCTTATGCCTCGTAACACGACCGGTTTTCCCGACGGGAAAACTGTCATGTTTTCTTTTGGTCATGAAAAATCGGCCGTGTGTATGCTCCCTAGCAGTTTCCCCGACAGAAAAACTGCGGGGGAAAAAATTAGAACATGTTCTATTCTTTCCCGTCACGAACTGCTGCGTTTTTTTCCCTGCAGGATTCCTATGGGGAAACACTGCTGTGGAGCATACACACGGCCGGTTTTCCCGAAAAAGTGACGGTTTTCGACTTTCCCCTCGGGTTTCCCAGCGGTCTTTTGACCGCCGAGAAACCCGATCATGTGTACAAGGTATTATGCTTTGGTAACCCACCTGCTGTATGTGTGGTGCCATTTATTCTGAATAGTATCCAACAAATTGTACAGTAGAGCCCAATGCACAATGCATGTGATACTAGTGTTGCTCAAGAATATTCGCATTGCGAATATTCGTTACAAATATAACTCGAATATCGCGGTGAATATTCGCTATTACGAATATTCGTATTTTTTCAAATTTATTTTTAACACAGATCACATCCTAGTGATCTCCATCAACGTCTAAAAGCATTGCTGGTATGATTAGAGACCCTGGGCCGAGTAGCTGAGGCGATCCTTTTATGTTGCCGAATATTCGCAATGCGAATATTCGTATTACGAATATTCGTGAATACTTTCTCTGCCCTTCTTTTGCATCAGAGCCAATCAGAGTTCTCCTACCACAGTTGTCAGAGGTTAGCAACCTCCATAGCAACCAATAGGAACCTGCCTGCACGACCATTATATAAGATCACTCCCAGCAGTATTTCAGTGCAGATTCACAAGGTGGCTAGAGAGAGTGGAGTGTTTCTGTGCGTTTTTCCTGTGTATTGCGATCTTAGAGCTTAGCATTGTGCTTCCTATAGTGCTTTCAGTTCTGAGTTTCCTGCTTCTAAAACCAAATGCTTTTTTCAAAGCAAAAGACCCAACAGCTTTTCTAAAAGCTCAGATTTGTGTTGTTTTGTCCAGGTTAGTGTAGCTTAGTGTTACATAGATTTCTGTTTAGTTAGTGTAAGTGTACATTTCTTTAAGGTAGCTTAGTTTAGTGTGTGTTTAGTCTCTGTGTTTTGTGTAAAAAAAAAAAAAAATTAGCTTTAGTTTAGTCATATAAGTTTGTGTAAGTAGAGTTAGTGTTTAGTGCATATTAGTTTAGTAATCCAGGAAATGATCTCCGTTTTCGCGTGTTGTTCGCGCGCATGCGCATGCGCGGACGAGAATTTCGCAATCAATTTCGCATTCGCATTAGCGAAATTTCGCAAAATGTTTTATTTGATAAAATATCACGAATATTCGATATTAACGAATATTTCACGAATATTCTTCTATATATTCGTGAAATATCACGAAATCGAATATGGCGTATTCAGCTCAACACTATGTGATACACCATTCATTTATTGATATTTTTTAATGATGTGGGTTTAATGTCACTCTAATTCAGTGGTTCACAACTCCTGTCCTCAGGACCCACTAACAGGCCAGATTTTAAGTATTACCTTGGGGAGATGCAGACTAAAATACTGCAATCACTGAGCAGCAAATGATATCACCTGTGATGTATTTTAGTTATCTGCAAACCTGGCCTGTTAGTGGCGCACTCAATGGATTCTTACTCTGAATGGTCTAAGGTCATCAGTGGTGTACCCCAAGGTTCAGTGTTGGGTCCCTTACTTTTTAATATCTTTAAAAATGATATTGGGTCTGAGATCCAAAGTAACATTTCTGTTTTTGCAGATGACACCAAGCTATGCAGTGGAATAATGTCCTTGCAGGATGTCTCCAATTTACAAGCCAGCCAACCTCAATGCTCTGTCTAATTGGGCGACTAAGTGGCAGATGAGGTTTAATGTTGATAAATGTAAAGTTATGCATTTGGGGGCTAAGAATATGCATGCATCAAACATACTAGGGGGGGTACAACTGGGGAGATCCGTAGTGGAGAAGGATCTGGGGGTTTTGGTAGATCATAAGCTCAATAATGGCATGCAATGCCAAGCTGGGGTTTTTCAAAGCAAGCAAAGTCCTTTCTTGGTATAGGTATAGACTGCAGAGAGATAGAGATATCATTTTGCCCCTGTACAAATCATTAGTAAGACCTCATCTGGAATATGCAGTTCAGTTTTGGGCTCCAGTTCTCAAAAATGATATCGGAGAACTGGAGAAAGTGCAGAGAAGGGCAACTAAACTGATAAGAGGCATGGAGGAGCTCAGCTATAAGGAAAGATTAGAAGAACTGAATGTATTCACTCTTGAGAAGAGGAGAATAAGGGGGGATATGATCAACATGTAAAAATATATAAGGGGTCCATATAGTGAACTTGGTGTTGAGTTATTCACTTTACGGTCAACACTGAGGCGGCGTACACACGACCAGTTTCCTCTGCAGAATTCAGCAAGAAACTCGATGGGAGACGTATTCTGCTGAGGAAACCGGTCGTGTGTACACTTTACGCCGAGAAACCCGTCGAGGAACTCGTCGAGCCAAAAAGAGAGCATGTTTTCTATTTCCTCGATGGGCAATGGGAAAATTTGTCTCAACAAGTTTTTTGACTGCCGAACAAGGAACTCGACGGGGAAAACGATGTGTTTTGCCCGACGAGTTTCTCGGTCGTGTGTACGCGGCCTGAGGACAAGGGGGCACTCTTTACGTCTAGAAGAAATGAGATTTCATCTCCAAATATGGAAAGGTTTCTTCACAGTGATGCCGCGTACACACGATCATTTTTCGACTTGTAAAAAACAACGTTATTCAGCCTCTAGAAAAAACAAAGTTTTTTCCAACTTCATCATTAAAACGACGTTGCCCACACACGATCGTTAAAAAAAAAAATGCTCTAGCAAAGCGCAGTGACGTACAACACGTACGACGGCACTATAAAGTGGAAGTTCCATTCCGATGGCGCCACCCTTTGGGCTGCTTTAGCTGATTTTGTGTTAGCAAAAGACGATTCGCACTTTTCTGTCTGTTACAGCGTGATGAATGTGCTTACTCCATTATGAATGGTAGTTTTACCAGAACAAGTGCTCCCATCTCATCACTTGCTTCTGAGCATGCGTGGTTTTTAATGTCGTTTTTGCCCACACACGACCATTTTTTACAACCCGAAAAACAACATAGTTTAAAACGTTGTTAAAAAATGCAGCATGTTCGAATTTTTTTTTGCCGTTTTTCAGAACCCGAAAAATGATGTGAAGCCCACACAAAATCATTTTAAATTACATTTTTTTTAAATGTCGTTTTTACATGCCGAAAAATGATCGTGTGTACGCGGCATAAGAGCTGCAAAAATGTGGAACAGACTCCCTCCAGAGGTGGTTCTGGCCAGCTCAATAGATTGCTTTAAGAAAGGTCTGGATTCTTTCCTAAATGTACATAATATAACTGGGTACTAACATTTATAGGTAAAGTTGATCCAGGTAAAATCCGATTGCCTCTCGGGGGATCAGGAAGGAATTTTTTCCCCTGCTGTAGCAAATTGGATCATGCTCTGCTGGGTTTTTTTTTTTTGCCTCTGGATCAACTGTGGGTATAGAATTGGGTATATGTGATTGTATGATATTATTATTATTATTATTATTATTATTATTATTTTATTTCTTATGGTTGAACTTGATGGACTTGTGTCTTTTTTTCAACCTGACTAACTATGTAACTATGTAACTATGTATCACATGCTGTTTATACTAATTCAGTAACTCTGTGAATCATTTTCTGTATTCTATAAAAATCCTGGTTGATTCTGCTGTTCACCCCCTTCTCTCAATGTCCCCAGTGCAGCTGTGGATTTTGCAGAGCAGTGTTGGCAGCTAATGCACATGCTCAGTTTTCAGTGTATTTCTACCCTGATCATTTCTCCCTATCACACTTGAGCAGCCCATGTGACTATAGAGTCACACATGTGGGCTCATACACAGTGGTAAATGACAGCCCATTCCCTCCCTCCCTCCTCCTCCTCCATCCCCACTAACAATCTAAACACAATGGGGTATTACATCTTCATTGATGGAGGCTTCACCTCCCTGTTATTCTAAGACACAAGCTGGAGGGGTGTGACACGTCCTGTGATTGGTAGAAATCTGCCCACGCAATGTTATTTCAAATATATATTTGTATGACAATTTGTTGATATTAATAATTTATTTTTAATCTGTATTCCAAGGGCAGTTTTTTTTTTTAAACATGTGACAAGCAGCAGAGGGACGACTAGAAGCTCCTCCTGCTTATGTTTCCCTGCAGACAAAATGTTTTTTTATGCATCCTGATGAAGCAACTTGGTTGAAATGCGTTGACACAGGAGGACCTGTAATCAGCTATACTATCTAGCAAATATTCTCAACAATTATTGGTGTATGAGTTTGTATGGTTTACGTTAGCCATAAGCACAATTAGATTGGTGTTATGTATGTTTTTGCTTTTAAATATTATGTATAATAAAATTTCATAATTTTTATATATATGATATGTATTCCTCATGTTTGGCCTATATAGTCGGATTTGTTTTTGTTTTTATACAGTATACATCACGTATGATGGCCACAAGTGTAATTTATATATATATTATTCAGAACATGCTTGTCAAATTTCAGATATTTTAAAACCCCACTGAGAGCTGCTACCCGGTCCGAAGCTCCGTGACTGTGCCCGCGGGACCTGCGGACCCGATCGCCACCAGTGTCCGGCAATCAGTCTTAGGAGCTGAAAAACGGGGAGAGGTGTGTGTAAATACACCTTTCCCGTTCTTCATTGTGGCAATGTCAGTGATCGTCTGTTCCCTGATATAGGGAAAGACGATCACTGATGTCACATGTACAGCCCCACCCCCCTACAGTTAGAAACACATATGAGGTCACACTTAACAGCGCCCCCTAGTGGTTAACTCCTAAACTGCAATAGTCATTTTCACAGTAATCAGTGCATTTTTATAGCACTTTTTCGCTGTGAAAATGACAATGGTCCCAAAAATGTGTCAAAATTGTCCGATATGTCCGCCATAATGTCACGAAAAAGTCACGAAAAAAATTGCATTAGTAGTAAAAAAGGATATTAATAAAAATGACATAAAACGATTCCCTATTTTGTAAACGCTATAAATTTTACGCAAATCAATCGATAAACGCTTATTATTTATATTATTATATATATATAATATAATTATTTTACCAAAAATAGGTTGAAGAATATGTATCGGCCTAGACTGAGGAAAAAAAATATTTTTTTATACCTTTTTAGGGGATACTTATTATGGCAAAAAGTAAAAAATATTGAATTTTTTCAAAATTGACGCTCTATTTTTGTTTATGGCGCAAAAAATAAAAACCGCAGAGGTGATCAAATACCACCAAAAGAAAGCTCTATTTGTGGGGAAAAAATGATGCCAATTTTGTTTGAGAGCCTGAATGTAACAATACAACACCCTGTCACAGTGTGAGAGTATTAAGTAACACCCAGAATTCTCTTCCATGCAAGGAGGGTAACAGGCTCCAGGCGCCACCATAACAAGCCAGGAGGTGAACAGTCAAAGGGTAACTCCACTTTTGTGAGTATAAAATAGCAATTCAAAAAATAATAATATAGCATTTACAGCTGTGACTCAAGTCATATTGTAATTGAATGTTTTTAAAAATTACAGAATCTGTACAAAATACCCCCCCACAGAAACATGATTTCCTGCTTTTGTGATTGGCTCACTGATTTTCCAAGAAGTCTGCGCTAAGATACAAGTCAGGCCTTCCCTGCAATAAAAATTTAAATTTTGGTGAGATACTCCCAATAGGAACTCACATCTAAAGGGATGCAGGCCCTGCAACTTTCCTCATTAGAGCCCTGCAGGTGCACAGCTGATTGATAATCATGCAACCTCTCCCATTATATTTAGTTCCCATATGGACACAGACAAAGACACAGGTATTTCTTCAGAATAACAAAAGGTGGGAATCTGCAACAATGTTTGTTAACCGGTTAACGACCGGCTCACAAACATATACAGCGGCAGAATGGCACGGCTGGGCAAAGTGTATTTAACTTGATGCTAGCCGGTGTCCTGGGATCGGGTCACAGAGCTGCAGAACGGGGAGCAGCGATCAGTGCCGTGTCACTCCGCCAAACAGTTAGAATCACTCCCTAAGACACATTTAACCCCTTCCTAGCCCCCTAGTGGTTACCCTTCACTGCCAGTCGCATTTATACAGTAATCAGTGCATTTTGATTTTTCGTTATGATTGCCCTCAAAAGGGCCGGTTGTATCTGTAAGATTAGATGTCCAGCGCATCCCCTCCCCTTAGATTAGAGCCACCCTACAATCAGAAGTTGAGTCCCCCACTCTCCTTTACATCACAGTGCAACCCCCCTTTCCTTATGCGACTGGGAAGAGGCTGGATGCATTGCTTGTAAGCAGAAATTAGGGGTCTGGAGGAGGACCAGAGGAGGGCTAGAGCTCTCCTGCAGCTGCAGTAGAGGTGCGAGGGACACATGAAATGGCCTGGAGTGCCGGATTCGGTCCGCGGGCCTAGTGTTTGACACCTGTGGTCTAGCACATCACTTCTCCTCAGGCACAGCTAGCACATGGTTAGGCATGACTTTGGTTCCAGCCAGGCCTTGTAAAAATGCCTTTTGCAGGCAGGGACCGTGGGCCCCTGTGGTGTAGCCAGACAAGCAGGCGCCTGGGTGCAGAAATATTTCTGGCGCCCCCACATGGGTGTTGTCATTTTACTAACTCCTCTCCTTTACATCTCATTATACATCACATATGTACAGTAGATGGACTAGGCGCAGGAATGGGCAGGGGCTGTGTATCCTATGCAATCTATCATGCCATAAAACATCTAGAGCAGGGACACGTGTAAACGGATGCTGGGGGTGCCATTCCCCAGCACACAGCACACTGAACACTGTGACTCACCTCAATTCTCTCTCTGTGTAGCCTGAGATAGAGATTGGATGGGGAGGCATTCCAACTGGAGTTGGTGGAGACAGTGCGGAATCCAAGACTGCCAGTGTTAGGAATTCATTCCTGCACATCAGCACTCAGCAGTAGACGTGCAATTTTTTTCGTTACGAATACGCTTTCCGTCATTATTCGTTATTTTCGTTGATTCGTTAATCTACTAATAAACTAACGGTTTAGCGCAAATAATAACGATATTTCCAAAATTAACGAATATGGAAAACTACGAAGATACGAAACTACTAAATGTAAAAGAACAATACAACGAAAGAAAAAAGAAACGAAAACATAGAAATAACGAAAATACCAAACACAAAAAAAAAAAATCATAATTACGAAAAATAAACGAAAATGCAAACTTACTAATATTCGAAGAACGAAAAGAAAACAACCGAAATGCCGAACAAAGATTAAAAAACGAAAAGCAAAACTAACGAAAAATAAATTACGAATCTTCGAAAAATGGAAATGAAAACAACGAATATACGAAATAACGTAAATTCACTTTCATTAGTACTGTGACCAATAGCCACTCAGCGCTGTCCCTTCCCCTGAAGAGGTTTGTTCCTTCCCCCAATGAGCTTCTTTCTTATTACCTAGTGGCTCCTTGACCTTGTGTCTTTATCTGTGTTAGACTGCAGTGCATTCCATCCAGAGTCCAGGGTGTGTTTGGGTAGGTTGCACCGGTTTTGTGGATCTGTCAAGTCAATCGCAGTAAATTACGATGTTTTACAAAATTACGACGAGTAGTGTGTCGAATAAACGTAAAATGTATTTTAACAGAATTACGAATGCAATAAAATCTACAAAAGAACGTTGTTACAATCAAATGAAATTAGACACGAAAATACGAATGATCATAAAGCAACGAAGATTTATTTCTTACGAAAATACAAACGCGGCATGATGGAAAATATAATGTAAATACGAATATCAAAACAACAAAAAATAAACCAACGTAAAAACGAATGAACGAATAAATTCATTGTAAAAATACGAACGAGGCAGAATACAACATTTAACGAAAATACTAATCTCGAATCAACGAAAAATAAACTAACATAAAAAAAATGGAAACGGAAAAAAAAAGTGTTACGAAAATACTAAAGAGTATGAATACGATAACTAACGTCTTACGAAATTACGACTCGTTACGAATCACGATAAACGAACAGAAACGAAACAGAATTAAATGAAATTTTTTGTTGTGCACATGTCTACTCAGCAGCCACTGAAAACTAGAACTCTCATGTCAGGCAGAGGAGCAGCCCCTCCCCCGAACACTGCCAGGCTGGACGGGCTGCCCTATGCTCACACATCAGTTCTGGACGGACACATACCTATGCTCAGAACACTAGTTCTGGACAGACACAAACAAGGAGAGAAAGAGGGAGGGGAAAACTCTGGCAACTTCAGCGCCCCCACCTCTACAGGTGCCTGGGTGCAATGTACCCTGTGCACCCTGCCTAGGATCGGCCCTGCAGACAAGGTTACATTTGGTTAAATGCTAGCAGTCCTTGGTGGACTACTGCTCCCAGCCAGTCCTCCTGGCTGCAGCTGCCCAACTTCACTGCCCATGGCATCACAGTCTCCCCCGGTGGCTCAACATCAATCTCAGACTGCACACTGCCAGTTTGCAATGCCTTTCCCAGCTCTCACGACTGTCCCTGCCACTCACCGATGCCTGGTGGATCCCTCATGAAGACTTTGCCTGGCAGAACCTTCCACTGTCCTCTCCTGCTCCTGGTCAGAACACCCCTGTGGATTGTATGAGGGTCCCTTGCAGCTCCAGGCCCCAAGGTTACCCTCCCAGACTGGGGGCTTCCCTCAAAGAGCCCGACAGCTAGTACTCCATCTCCCAGTTCTTCCACCCGACAACTCCTCCCAGACTGAGCTGACCCTGGGTAATAAAGGAGGCTTACCCCATACCGATCCAAATCGGGGATTGGTCAAAACACCCCACCACCTTTCTTCCACTCCTTCCTTTTAGAAGCCTCTAGAAGTAGAAGGGAGGTAACTGAAATATGATGCTATCTGTGAGACACCAGCCTACTCTAGGTTACTCCCAGCCCATAGATCAAAACAAACAGGCCTAGGCCTGCCTAAATTTACCTGCTCTACAAAACAAACACTAAGTAGAGGGTGCTACATATACAGTATAACGTATATACATATACAGCACTCTTTTGATGCATCTGTTTTCTTTTTTTTGCTCCTCTGTCTTGCCAGAAGTTAACAGTTGTCAAAAAGTGAACAAGTGGTCCTCTAGAGCCCTTCACAAGTTCACTGAGTGGACCGGTGAAAGTGATTGAGTGGGTTCACATGAACTTGTGTTCAGAATAAACAAGCTTGATCTGCGGAGAGCTCTGACTCATGTGAACTATGTGAATCCATCTTTAAACATCACTTTAAATAACTGAGATTTTAAATCGGTACAATAGAAGGGCACAATATAGGTCATGCCAGGTTTATATTCTAGTACATTTTAAACTCCTACTCAAGCTAGTCTGTTGTGTGATAAATATGTTTTTTTGTAAAAATGGGTAAATCCGCGCAGATCTGTAATACAGCAAAATCCCAAATCTGAAAAAAGGCTTTTAACATCTGTGTGAAAAACAAAATGGTTATTATTAAAGGTCAAGAGTGCACAGAAAATCATCCAAATGAATATGATATGCTGAGATGTTTTTCATGTATAATTCTAATAAGCTAATTCATTGCAATGAGAAATGACAAAAAAACTCTACAAATTCTATATATATACAGTCAAGGCCAGATTTACATCTTAGGAGCCTAAAGTTAGAGAATTCTGAAGCGCCCCCCACCCCATCCCCCAAAAAAGTCAATAAGGCCGACTTTTTTTTCTTGATAAATTACCGCAAAGGTCTAAGAAACCCCAAATTTCAGCAAAAAAAAACACACTAAAATGAATTTTAGGGCAAACAAACACAATAAACTACCCACATTTTTGGGGTAAAATATAAAAGATGAGGTTGCACCAAGTAAATAGATATCCAACTTGTCAAACCTTAAATTTGGGGGCGCCCGTGAAATGGCTACATATTTCAGTAGCCTAAATGTTCTATAGGTCATCAGTTTCGTATTACAGGGGGGGTCTGGTGCTAGAATTAGTTCTCTCACTCCAGTGTGCGCAGCAATATGTAACACGTGTATCGCAATTACATTTTTTCAAACGTGTAGGCCCCCAATGTGTGCGATTACATTTGTATGTGTGTATATGTGGGGGAAGGGGGCCTCAAAAATGTTGGGGGAATGGAATTGTGCTTGCGTGTTATGCCTTGTACACACGGTCGGTCTTTTGACCGTGCAAAAGTCCGTCGGAAGTCCGACAGAAAGAAAGAGAACAGGCAATTGATCCCCCTGTAAAATCGAGAAGTGTTGAAGAGTTTTGCGGCCGCGGGCTGTCTGAGCGTTCCCGGGTCGGATGTCAAACAGGCACAGCGAGCAGAGTGAAGCCGTCTCCCCCTCCAGTGTTTATGTGTACATAGGGGGAGGGAACCTGCTGTGCCGCGCTGATGGCTGATCTGAGGTACTGAATGGGATGGGGGAGGGGGGTCCATCTGTGCTGAAGGGGCAGGGACACAGAAGGGTGCATGCGCACAGAAGGGTGCCGGTACCGGGGGTGTGTGGAAGCAATTGGCTGGCAGGTCAGCCGCCGGAATGCTTCCACTTGACAGGCAGGAGTCTGCCTGTCAGTTTTACACACAATCCTGGTGGCTGCAGGCACCTAAATTGTGTGTGACCCCCCCCCCCCGCTGTCAGGTCCGTTCGACGTATGGACCTGGCAGCGAAAGGGTTAAGGCTGCATTCACACCTGAGTGTTTTGTCACCTGAAGCGCTACGCTCAAAAATGCTAGAGGGGGAAAAAAACATTATTCTCTATGGAGATGGTTCACATCTCCACTCCAAAACGCCAAACGCCTGAAGCTCAAACAAGTTCCGGACCCTTTTTTGTCGCGCGAATCGGGCGTTTTACATTGGTGAAAATGACCTGTACAAAATCGCGGTAAAAATAAATGAAATTTGTCGCAGAAAATCGCGGGAAAAAACGATGGGTGGCAATAATGGACGCTGATGGGTGGCAATGATGAGCACTGATCTGCACTGGTAAGTTACACCGATAGGCAGCACTACTAGGTGGCACTGATGAAGCACTGATTGGCATCACTGGTGTCACTGAGAAGTGGCACTAATAGGTGGCATTGATAGGTGGCACTGATAGCTGGCAGTGAGCTTTTGATTACATCACGTGATCAGCTGTCATTGGCTGATGGCTGATCATGTGCTAAGGGGCCGGGATCGGCCCCTTACTCGGATCTGTGATCACCCGAGTCTCACCCGAGTCTCAGTGGCGTGTGCGAAGGGGAGGACATCTATTGATGGCCTCCCGGAAATTGGGGAGCCCACTTTGGCCATCATTCGGCCATCATTCGGCTATAGTGTGGACACCTAGTGGTTAAAAATTAATTGAATAGAATTTTTGGCTTGTGGTGCTCAGATACAGTCAAATTCTGATTTAAGTGCTGGCAGAGCCAGGAGAAAGGCATTTTTCCATTTTGGTTGAGTAAGGACTCAGTTTAGAAGTGGATTTCATAGAAAATTGGTTTATTCTATAGCTTTTGAGCGAACGTGGGATCGATATAAATTATGTGAATTGTGTAATTGACAGAAGGAAACACGTCTTAAAATGTTTTTTTTCCAGCAAATAGAGAATATCTGGGAATCAGATCCTTGCAGGGGAGATGGTTTTAGGCGTGTTTGTGCCAAAATAGCATCAGAGGGCATATTAGGATTGAATTACAGATTTAACATACATATAGCAAGTGCAACATAAATACAACTAAAGATTAGGTTGAGGGAAATTTTAATATGTATAGTAGTTCCGTTTATGATGTCCTGAACATTTGTATTATTTTACTTATTTTATTTTAAAATGGTATAATTTACCTTGTATATGCATCCCTATGAAGTTCAGTAAATTCTGTCTAAATGGTGTCATTTGGTGCCACCTAGTGTTTCAATAGCAGTACTAAAAAAATATAAGCGGTGCAAAAGAAAAACATACAAAGCACAACCTGTTTTTAGAGGTCTAACCAAGGCAAAATAGCAAGCATTGATTGTTGGAAAGGCAACATAGGCTGATTGTAGTGTATCAAGCAGGTTTGTATATTTTGCTGACGGCAGGTGTACTTTCAAAGGTTACTAAAGTTAAAATAGAAGATTAAAGTGATATTAAACCCTCAGGGGCAGATTCACATAGATGTAATCTTCCGCTGCGTAATCGAAATACGCTACGCTGCCGTCTATCACCAGACTCTACGCCGAATTCAGGTAGTTTTTTTGCGCGTACGCTATTGTATCGTATTTTTTTTCCGCCGCGCAATCGAAATACGTGAGTAGGGGGCGTGAAGCATTTAAATTAAGCGCGTCCCCGCGACGATCGAACTGCGCATGCTCTGTTCAGGAATTTCCCGCCGTGCATTGCGCGAAATCACGTCGTGACGTCATTCGTTGTTTGAGTAGCGGCGTTTACGAACATTCCTATTCCCGGACGACTTACGTTAAAAATAATAAAAGAAATCGAAAAACGTTGAAATTCGACGCGGGAACGACGGCCATACTTAACATGGGCTGTCTAATATTAGACCAGCAAAAAGCTGGTATAGTGAAACGGAAAAAAAAGATGACTAAAGGTGCCGTAAGAGATTGCGTTTGAAGAGCGAAATTTTGTGGATTCCAGGCAAAAGCTCATTAGCATACCATGAAGGTGAAAAACAACAGGAAGTCCGCCCAGTGGCCGCAATTTTCAGGCAGCGTAGATCTGAAGGCGTACTAACACGTAATAAAGTCGAAATTTAGCACGCAGGTGTCTTTTCATGGTTTGAGGATTTCGACTAGCGTAAAAACGCTCGTAAATCGAAATTACTCCTGTCTAACAACATTTACACAGGCGTAATCGCTTTGTGAATCTAGGCCTTAGTCTTTATTAACCTCCCTGGTGGTATGATTCTTTCTGGTTTTAGGTGCTGAAAGCGGTACAATTATTTTGCATGAAAATTTGGCGTTTTACATTGTAGGCCTGTAATTCTTAGGAATAACTCACTTAATCTGTCCAAACAAGAGTCTAGTAGACATCTCGGGTATGATGAAGTTTGAAAAACAAAATAATAAATTATAATATAATAAATAACTATAAATAATTATAACAAATAATAATGTATTATAATAAAAATTATTCAATAATGTAATCAAATCAAAAAAACAGAAATTTGCTCAGTTGCAGAATTGTCGCTAACAATACTTTTATTTTTTTATGACAAATTTCCTCACAAATCGCTATCGCTCAATTCTGCAAGTGATTATAATTTATTATCGCTGTTTTCTAGCTGGTCTAAAATCACTTTTGACGTTAAGGGACACTTTTTGGTTGCTATGGACAATCTACAGTTTCCAGGCAGAAAGAACAGTTTTTATTATATAAAAGTACATGCAGGGCACTGGGCAGACCACTAGGGACAAAGGGGGTGTGTATTTTTTACATACAGTACTGTAATCTGTAAGATTACAGTATACTGTATGTAATGTGTTTATTTACTTTTTTGAATTTGGCGCCGTTCTCCGCCCGTGCGTCGTAACGTCGCAGTGAACGGAGATCGGTGGCACACGGGCACTGTGTGAATCGAGCGAGGATGCCGCTCGCTCACACAGCGGGGATGCATCGCAGGATCCAGAGACAAGGTAAGTAACTTGTGCCTGTGTCAATATCCTCTGAATGTAATTAAGAAATGGCAGTCATCAGGAACAGTGGAAGTTAAAGCAAGATCTGGAAGACCAAGAAAAATATCAGACAGAACAGCTCGCAGGATTGTGAGAAAAGCAATTCAAAACCCACGTTTGACTGCACGATCCCTCCAGAAAGATCTGACAGACACTGGAGTTGTGGTACACTATTCCACTTTAAAGAGATACTTGTACAAATATGGTCTTCATGGAAGAGTCATCAGAAGAAAACCTCTTCTACATATAGACAAGCCTGATGCATTTTGAAAACAAGTTCTGTGGACCGATGAGGTTAAAATATAACTTTTTGGCCGGAATGAGCAAAGGTACCTTTGGAGAAGAACGGGCACAGAATTTAATGAAAAGAACCTCTGTCCAACTGTTAAGAACGGGGGTGGATAAATCATGCTTTGGGGTTGCATTGCAGCCAGTGGCACAGGTAACATTTCACGAGTAGAAGGAAAAATGGATTCAATAATATTTCAGCAAATTTTGGATAGCAACTTGATGCCATCTGTGAAAAAGCTGAAGTTAAAAAGAGGATGGCTTCTACAAATTGATAATGATCCTAAACACACCTAAAAATCCACGGGGGATTACATCAAGAGGCGTAAACTCAAGGTTTTGCCATGGCCTTCACAATCTCCTGACCTCAACATAATTGAAAATCTATGGATAGACCTTAAAAGAGCAGTGCGTGACAGACAGCGCAGAAATCTCAAAAAACTGGAAGACTTTTGTAAGGAAGAATGGGCAAAGATACCTCAAACAAGAATTGAAAGACTCTTGGCTGGCCACAAAAAGCGTTTACAAGCTGTGATATTTGCCAAAGGGGGCAGTACAAGATATTAACTCTGCAGGGTGCCCAAACTTTTGCAGATGCCATTTTTTTCTGTAATTTTGAAAGTGTAAATGATGGAAATAAAATCTAACTTTTTTTGACATATTATAAGAATGTCTAATCTGTAATTTGATGCCTTTTGGAGATTTTTCCATCTTTCCTTGGCTTCGTTATGCACATTTTTTCAAATTTTTACCTGGGGTGCCCAAAATTTTGATCCCCACTGATCCCCACTGTACATATAACATGTATGTTGCTGTGCTAAAGCAGTGATAATAAATACTAAACCATTAGAAAGTGAAAAAATATGAATTTGTGAAGACTTTAAATTCCAAAGTGTGTGCTTTGGCGACAAACACCATGAGTGGAATTGAATGACAGTTGTGCTAATCCATTGCTGTAATCACCATGTGAACCGTCACCAATAGGCAAAATGCAATCTTACCAGATTGGAGAAGACTCCACTACAGAGCCCAATTCGCCTGTTCTAAACATTTAGTGGGCAATCCAGTTTGCATCACTTGGTTGCAGTATATCGCACTCACTCTCCAAGGTGTATGAACTCAGTAAGGACCATATATTGCAGACATCCGCAAAAAATCAAAGCGAAGGAAACCACATAGTGTAAATCTGCTAAAAGCTTTAATATACATATATGGTACAGGTTCTACTTACAAGATAAAAACGAATATGCGCAGAAAAACACAATTTCAAGGCTGTACAGCAATGATTCCAAGCCTAGGGTGGCATGACAGTGTTGCGTGCGTAGGCTCGTCGCAGCGCGTTTCGTCTCCTAGGACATCATCTGGTGATTACAACCATGGATTACCACAACTGTCGTTCAATTCGATCCATGGTGTTTGTCGCCACGGTACACACTTTGAAATCATATTTTTTTTTTACTTTCTATTGGGACTTTTTGTTGATTTAGTATTTATTATCACTGCTTTAGCGTGGAAACAAACGTTATATTCTGTTGCATAATTTTGTCTTGCTATTTAGTTGCCAGCAGCTATTTTTTCTACATGTGTTGTGTTAACACCAGCGTGGTTTCTATTTTGTGCATGTATATATGTATATATACATGATCCTGCGCACAGCTGCCGCCCTGTAGCAGTAAAAGTGTTATAGGGTGATCAGCAAGTGGTTAAAGTAGAACTATAGGCAAAACTTTATTTTTATTTTGGATGGAGTAAGGGAGGGTTATAACCCCTGTCAAGTTGTTTTTTTGCCATCTGTGTCCCATTGGGGAGATGTCCCTTCACTTCCTGCCCTATAGCCAAAATAGGAAGTGAGAGAAAATTCCTCCAAAGGGTCACCAGAACTAGTGGGAGCAGAAGAAATCTACCTAAAAGGGATGGCAATAAAAACCCGACAGAGGTTTTAACTAAATTACAATAAAATATATATTTTTGTAATCAAAAAGGTTTTCATTGAACATAGTAAATAACTTCCAATTCACAAGCCATATCTTTTAAACAATGACAGTTACACATTCGAGTTAACATTGCAGTAGCTACAGATCTAAGCATAGCATACACTTACTCACTTCCACACTGCCCCCTTATGGACATAAATCCCTTCATACATGTATCATATATATAGAGATATCACCCCGAGGGACACTGTAGAAGTCGAGACAGTACCTATTCCCAAGGACTTAGTACAGGTGTGTCCAGCCAAGGAGAGCATAGCCTTTCCAACCTACCCAGGCATCCCCTGTGTTGGTAGATATACTAATAATAAGGGTATTTCCCATATGCGTCATCCAGGAGGAGGTAGTGGGTGGCAAGGTTAATTTTCAACCCAATAAAACAAGTTTCCTGGCCTGAAATAGTGCCCTAGGGAATGCAATCCTGGGCAGTTCCTCTGAGATCACGTCCTCCAGAACCCTCAGTATACAGCATATTGGGTCTTAAGTTTCGGGCAGCGCCACAGGAGATGTATGAGTGAGTGAGTGAAAAACGTATATAGCACAAACACTTGCGAACTGAATCGCCTCTGGGTGCTGTTTCCATTCCTTCGATAAGGAATTCTCTTCAGAAGAGATGAGTTTTAATCATTCTCCTGAAGGCCAAGTGGTCCGACTCCAGTCGGATGGTGGTTGGTAGTACATTCCACAGTCGAGGTCCCTGGACAGCAAATCTCCGATCTCCTTTGGATTTGTATCTTGCCTTGGGTTTGTGCAGTAGGTTCTGATTTGTGGATCGCAGAGTGCGATTGGGGTTATGGGCTTTTATTTTTTCGCATAGATATTGAGGAGCGTGTCCTTGAATACACTTATGTGTCAGGCAAAGTGCCTTAAAAGTGATTCTGTCTTTCACTGGTAGCCAGTGAAGAGATCTAAGTGAAAGGGAGATTGACTCCCATGGTTTTTTACCAGTCACTAATTTAGCAGCCGTATTTTGAACGACTTGCAGACGAGTGATTTGGTATTTGGGAAGTCCTAAATAGAGGGCATTTGCATAGTCGAGTCTGGAGTTGATGATTGTTCCCACCACGACTGCAATGTCCTTTTTAGGGATAAATGGGGTGAGTCGGCATAGTAGGCGCAGCAGATGATGGGATCCGCTGACTACAGACCCTATTTGTGCATCCATTGTCATGAGATCCCCATTGTGTTGTCGGCACTGACAACACAGAGGGTCCACCAGTCTGCCCATTTTATGGAGTTCTGCCAGGGTTTAGTGCACTCTTAGTATAATATAGAGTTGGAAAACTTTTTGTGCCACATTCAGAGAAGATATGTACTGCAGGACCTCCTCCCACTGATCTCCCGTAAGTTGCCCCATGTCTCTCTCCCACTAAGACACTCCCCTACTGGGGTATGTCCATAAGTGATGTGTAAGTAACATTTAGTAACATTGAGATATGATCCCCTTTGTTTTAGTGCTGGATTGCAGCATGTAAAAAAATAAGAGTGGGTGACAGTGCCCACTCTCCTGCATCCCCCCCGTGCACCAAGGCATGTCGGAGCTGAAGGTAAGAGTAGAACGTACAACAAAATAATTTGGCTTGGCAGTGTGTTGGGATTTTAGGCAGGGTTCAAATAGCATTGCAATTCATTGTGAATGGCACCTCAATGTACATGTGCACTGCGTCATGCACCATATGTTGCTTTCCTGAAACAGTCAGTCAGGTAGGTGAAGGGGAACTGCCTGCACCTCCCTCAGCACCCCATAAACATCTACTCTATCTTTCATTTTTGTAATAAGTCCTAGGAACAGGAAAAAAGTTTTCACTGTTTTTCACACTTTCAGTCCTGCGGCATAATGTATGGCCCAAACAATGTGTGTGGGACATAACTCGTTTTCAGGAGAATCACACGGAGAGTGTACAACGCATTAAGAAAACTTTTATTTTGATCAGCATTGTGAAAGGTGCTAAATTCATATGGAGTAACGCACGCACAAACATTTGGCCAAATTCATCACTCAACACTATAATAATTCTAATTATGGATCATTCTGTCTTCTTTACACCCCAAGTGTTAAAACTTGAAAACAATCGTAAATTTAAACATTGTGGTGTCTCTGCATTGTCTGCTTTATATCCGTGTTTTAAAGAGAAAATATACCGAAAACGTCTAACTTTTACGTTAAAGTGAACCTGTCATGTCAAAAAAATAGGCAATACCGTTGCAGACCTCATTTGGAAGTCCATAGTTCCATCTCTAAACTGAATGCAGCCAGTGAGCTAGGAACCCAATGATCTGCACTGAAACACTACATTGTGCTGCTTCTATTAGGCCGCGTACACACGATCGAATTTGTCCGCTGGAAATGGTCCGACGGACCATTTCAGCAGACAAATCCGATCATGTGTATGGGCTAGCGGACATATTTGTCCGGCGGACAAATTTTAAAGCATGCTTTAAAATGTGTCTGCCGAAGACATGTCCATCGGATATGTCCGCTGGTCAGTACACACACTAGCGGACATATCTTCCCGCACAAGCGTCGTATGGATGCGACGCATGCGTGGAAGTTGTTTACTTCCTGGTGTGGTGACGTGGCGGCGTCAACGTCACCGCCACGTCACTGCGCTGTCTGCCGGCGGGGATTTTGATCCGATGGTGTGTACACGCCATCGGACCAAAATAGCCCGGCGGACATATCCGATGAAAACGGTCCGACTGGGATGCCATTAAAGTTCATATGCATGTAAAGGCAAGCGTCCCAATACTTTTGGCAATATAGTATACAGTATGTAACTATCCAGGCCATAGACTGTAGCATTCTCAGAAATTACAGGTTTATTTTAACAACATTTATATTACTATGTGGTGCTTTTGTTTTTTTGTGTGTTGTTTAAAATTAACAGAGCATTAGCTGGAATTCATGACAAAGTACATTTAAAAAGGGGGCTGTCCATAACTTACACTAAAGTGAAGGGGCAACATTTCAAGTAAGTTATGTTTCATGGCAACATCTCAAAACTCAACTAATATTAATTCCCTCCAGCTGTAGAAGCTGAAATAGAAACGTCTCCCTGTCTACAGCCTACAACAACCACCCACCTTCATCTGACAGTCCCCATGTAATGTATAGCATGTGCGGAGCACACCAAATGCGATCCGATGTAGAGTCATTTATTTTATAATACAGCATTAACATTTCCCCTTTTTTTTAAAACCTTACTATTATTTGGAACAAGAAAGTATTACAGTCATCAGTGGGGACAGCTATCTGTCTGCTCAGAAACTCCAAAATTCAGTTGCTTGAAGACAAATAGAAACACCCTCAAGGCTGTAATAATCAGAGGAGTATGGTGAAAAAGAAGCTCTAAAAAAAATATTAATAATATAATACTTGGATTACCTTTCTACAGCCCTGATCTCAACAATATTGAACATCTTTGCCATAAGTTGGAATGGTGATTGTGAGCCAGGTCTTCTCATCCAACATGAACACAGAAAAGTTATTTTGGATAATTGGGCACAAATTCCCACAGACACACTCCAAAATCCTGTGGAACGCTTCCCCAGATGAGTGAAGACTGTTTTACTGTATTAAAATAAATGAGGATGGGTTAAGCTTTAAGTGCTGTTTCACAATACAGCGACATGAAAGTCGGCATGACTTTTCGAGGCAACTTGAGGCAACTTCAAACAGGCAACTTTGCCAGTGGCCAATCAAACAATAATCAGCTCTGTGGGAGGGAGGGGTTTGCCTGAGAGCCCATTCACACAGGGATGACTTTGGATCCGACTTCAAGTCGCCCCTAGTCGCCTCGAGTCGTGCTGCATGAGAAAATCAATGTACGTGAACGGAGCTGTCTTAATGCACGCTACTGCAGTCGCTCCGACTTCAGAAAAGGTTCTTGTACTACTTCAATCCGACTTCTAGGCGACTTCTAGGCAACTTGTACCCATTGATTTCAATGGAAGTCGCCTCAGAAGTCGGATCACTGTCTCAACTGAAGCAATAATACAGGAAGAGAACATACATTTTTCAGCAAACCCCTCCCTCCCCCTCCCTCCCACAAAGCTGATTGTTGTTTGATTGGCCACTGGAAAGTCTCCTGTCCTGGAGGCGACTTGAAGTTGCCTTGTAAGTTGCCTGATGATTCATACTCAAGTTGTGTCCAAGTTGCCTCCCAAAGTCGTGCTGAAAGCCGTGTTTCCCCTGTGTGAATGGGCTCTGAGAAAACAATTTTCTCTTCTTGGAAAGTTGCTTCAGTTAAGACAGTGATCCGACTTTGGAGGCAACTTCCATTGAAATCAATGGGTACAAGTTGCCTAAAAGTTGCCTAGAAGTCAGATTGAAGTAGTACAGGAACCTTTCCTTAACCACTTAAGCCCCGATCCTGTTTTTCAGATTTGGTGTTTACGAGACTAAAACATTTTTTTTCTAACACCCTAGAAAATAAAATGGCAGTCATTGCAATACTTTTTGTCACACCGTATTTGCGCAGCGGTATTACAAGTGCACTTTTTTTGGAAAAAAATCACTTTTTTAAATTAAAAAATAAGACAACAATAAATTTGGCCCAATTTTTTTACATATTGTGAAAGATAATGTTACACCGAGTAAAATGATACCCAACATGCCACGCTTAAAAAAAATTGTTTTCGTATTTATTTTTATTTATTTTACCAATTTTAACACTAAAATAAAAAAATAAAAAAAATATCACTATCACCTCTTAAATATGAGATCTGGGGTCAAAAAGACCTCAGATCTCATATTTAGGCTTAAATGCAAAAAAAATCTAAAATGTCATTTTTCAAATGACTTAAAAAAAATGTTTCTTTAAGACGCTGGGCGGGACTGACGTTTTGACGTCACTTCCGCCCAGCAGAGCTACGGGGACGGATAAGGGAAGTTTTTCCCTCACTCGCATCCCCACTGAGCATGGGAGAGGACCCGATCGCCTCCGCCGCTACCGCCGGCTCCAGTAATCGGCGGAGGGCGCGGGAGCGCAGCGGGAGGGGGGCCTTGCCCGCCACCGATGACGGCGATCTCGCAGCGAATCCGCCGCGGAGACCGCCGTTATCGTTTGACCAGACGCCCATTGAAGAGATGGATATCTCGGTTGTGGTAGCAGCTGCTGCCGTTACCGAGATATCCATCTTTAAAGTGATGACGTATAACGACGGTGGGCGGACGGCAAGTGGTTAAGTCGGAGCGACTTCAGTAGTGTACATTAAGACGGCTCTCACTCACTTCAATTGAATTTCTCATGTCACGTGATCTGGGGCGACACAAGTCGGATCCCAAGTCGCGGTAGTGTGAACTGGCACTAAGGGTGCCAGGTCCTATGAGTGATGTATGTGATATGTGATATGTGATGTAGCCTAGACTGCAAAAACAGCAGGCTTTTGAGGTACTCAACGCAAAAATGACTTTAAAAAAAAATTATTATTTTTTTACATGATAAAAAACAATAAAACCAATTTAGTGCCTCATTGTTCATAATTGTTCCCAACAGTGGCGGCTGGTGAAGTTTTAGGAGGGGGAGGGCAAGACCCCGCCCCTCCATGTTTTGTCCCTCCCACTTATAAGCCACGCCCCTTATATAATCTACCCACTCCGTCCCCTGTATTCCACTTCACATCACAAATCATGGTATATAGCGTAGCCTTACAGATCAGCGCAAACAAACGAAAAAATTACACTGTTAGTAATGAAGGACTCTAAGTGGGCATGAGATTATCCGAGACTGCGGACATACTGCACGAGATTACCAAAGACTGCGAACATGCTGCACAAGATTACCAGAGACTGCGGACATACTGCATTAGATTACTAGAGACTGCCGACATACTGCACAAGATTACCAGAGACTGCCGACATACTGCACATGATTACCAGAGACTGCGGAGATGCTGCACGAGATTACCAGAGACTGCGGAGATGCTGCACAAGATTAACAGAAACTGCGGACATACTGCACGAAATTAACAGAGACTGCAGACATACTGCACAAGATTACCAGAGACTGCTGACATACTGCATGAAATTACCAGAGACTGCTGACATACTGCATGAAATTACCAGAGACTGCTGACATACTGCATGAGATTACCAGAGACTGCAGACATACTGCATGAAATTACCAGAGACTGCGGTCATACTGCATGAGATTACCAGAGACTGCGGTCATACTGCATTGAGGGGGGGGGGTAATACGGGCCACTATTGTTGCCGAACATAAAAAAATATTAATAAGTGGTGTGGGGGGGGGGGGGCTTGCAATTTGATGCCTGTCGCTATTTTCATGAAATAAAAATAAATGGCAATAACCCGGTCGGGGGGGGGGGTATTGGTTTGCTGTTTTGGGTTGTAATGTGCCAAAATGTGGGAAAATGTCAAGGTCTGTAAGAAAAGTAAAACTCTTTTATACCCTTTTAAAAATAGCTAATATAAGAACATCAAAGTGTACACCGCTCACATTAAAATTCAGTTTTACCATATCTCTAGGTTTCACAGACTCGACATCATTATGTGTCTGTATGCAACCAGAAATAAGAGGATTTAAATTTTGTATGGCAAATGTAAGAAATTTCTATGTATACTTCAAACATTAAGGATTTGTTTGGTTCATTTTCATAATGCATGTAGTGCTGTCATAAGGTGGATAGTTGAGCATTGTAATATACACCATGGTTAGGGTGCCCTTTCATTTTAGAGGTTTTAGGATTATGATGGACACTGAAGAAAAAGTAGTAGCGCTGTACATAATTGATGATAGTTTTTTTTTTTTTTTTTTTAACCATAAAGATTTTTATTGAAAAAAGATTCACATACAACACAGAATGAGACGGCTCCATGAGCCCAAACAAGAAAGTGGTACAAGCAGATTCCAGCAAAATATAGATGTAATATGTTTAAGCAAGTTTACGCAATAAACAGCTTCCTAGATGAAACAAATCGTTTGGGTGTGCCTATTTTAGAAGAGTTGAGACGTGAGACATAGAGAGAGTAAAAAACAGAAGAGAAAAAGGAGAGAGAGACAGAGAGAGAGACAGACGAGAAGAAAGAGGAAAAGAAGAGAAAAAAAAAAAAGGGGGGGGGGAGCAGATGAGGCTTAATGAGGAGAGGGGGTACAAAAGTCGCCGACTACCCTCTCCAGCATCCAATGATCAGAGTGCAGAGGTGCGTCAGGCCAGCAGTGCGGGTCTGCATCCTAGACCAAGGGCACCAATGCTACAGTACGACACTAATCTGTCTTGTTGAAGAGATCTTTGTATGATTGAGAACTTTTAAAGGTTGTCCACAATTGCCATATAGCAGTGAATTTAGAGATATTGTCTGAGGCCGTGTAGATCAGTTCCTCCATCTCAGCAACACGGTTTATTCGAGTTGCCCATTCAGCCATGGAGGGCGGGGACGAGGATCGCCAATGTACTGGTATGCACATCCTAGCAGCATTAATCATGTGTATTGCCACTGACTTAAAGTACCCTTTTTCGGGGCCTTCAGAGAAATGTAGAAGATATTGTGCTGGGCAAAATTCTAGTGGGAATAGAGACACCGTTGTTGTCAGGTCGTGTACTTTATGCCAAAAGGGTTGGAGCACCGGGCACTCCCACCAAATATGGAGGTATGTGCCTCGCTCCTTGCCACAACGCCAGCATTGGTCAGAGACCGACGGGGAGAACTTATGGAGCAAATCTGGGGTTTTATACCAGCGGGTTTTCAATTTGTACCCATTTTCCTGGATGGCGACGTTTAGGGATCCCTTGTGAATGTACAAGTGTATACGGTCCCAACTCTCCCCGTCTATCTCTAAGCCCAAGGCTGAGTTCCAATAGGAGCGTTCAGAGTTTAAAAGTGTGGAGGACTTTCCGAATAGAGAGGTGTAGAGGATGGATATGACATGGTTTTGTTGGGCTGAGCGAGAACAAAGAGTCTCTAGGACTGTAGGGGCCCTTGTGAAATCCTTTTTATGGGACGGGTCATCTAGAAAATGTTTAAGCTGGAGATAGGACCAGAAAGGGAATGAGCCAGTGTCAGAGCGCTCAGCAAGTTCAGTTTGCCGCAGAAAGCGACCCCTTTGGAAGAAGTGCTTGGCCAACATTTCAGCTTGCGACCATTCGGATCGCAAAAAAGGTCCTGAAAGACCTGGGGGAAAGTTCGGGTTATTTCTCACCAGAGTGATTGGGCAAAATTCAGCTGAGACTGCATGAGCCGCGCAAGCCCTGTCAAATTCCTGAAGGGTGGTGCCGACTAGGGGATGGGATAGAGCAGCTGGAGAAACATGTGATTTAGGAAGCCAAGGGGCGTAGCGTAAGTCCGAGTCTGTTGTCAAGAACTCTACAGTGACCCAGTCTTTACATCGACTATGTACCTTCCAGTCCACAAATCGTGCTAAGTGTGCCGACCGATAGTAGAGCTGCAGATCAGGTAGGCCTATTCCTCCGTACGCCTTCGGAAGCACCAGCTTCTTCCAGCTAATCCGAGGGGATTTATTGGACCAAAGGAAGGATCTACATACGGACCTATAGAGTTTAAAAAAGGAAGGTGGCAGACGGATAGGTAGCGTTTGGATCTTATAAAGCAACCTGGGGAGAATAGTCATCTTGATGATGGACGCACGCCCAAACCAGGAGATAGTGGTCTTATCCCATTTTTGGAGATCACGACGTATGTTTTGCAATTCCGTTTGGAAGTTCCTGTTGTAAAGCTCCGATAAATCAACAGGAAGTTGGATGCCCAGATAGGGTATGGCATCCTCCTTCCATTGGAAAGGGAAGTTAAGCTGGCATTGCTTGGCCAGTGTTGCAGGCAGAGACACATTTAACGCAAATGATTTAGAGTAATTAATTTTTAAGTTAGACAGCAGCTTGAAATGGTCCAGGATTTGCAAGAGGTTTGGCAGTGACGTAAGTGGCGAAGAAAGAAACAGTAGTACGTCGTCTGCGAACGCCGCAATCTTAAATTCACGTTCCTGTATTTTTATGCCTTTCACATCTGGGTTGGCTCGGATGCAACGGAGGAGGGGTTCTAGCGTAAGTATATAAAGCAAAGGGGAAAGAGGGCACCCCTGTCTAGTCCCATTGTAGATGGAGAAGGCGTTCGACAGATGGCCATTAACTTTTACTTTGGCCTTTGGGTTAGCATATAGCGAGAAAATTAAAGACCGCATACGGGTCCCCAACCCCAGCATGGTTAGGACCTCCGCTGTATAGTCCCAGGCCACCCTGTCGAACGTCTTCTCCGCGTCCATTGCCAAGAAAAAACCTTCTTGCCGGGAAGTGGTTAGCCAGTTGTGTAGGTTCAGGTCCTTAATGGTGTTGTCTCTGGCTTCCCTCCCATGGACAAACCCCACCTGGTCCAGACCCACCCAAGCTGGTACGTGATGAGACAGGCGAGTCGCCAATATTTTGGCAAAGAGCTTGACGTCCACATTAAGCAGGGATATTGGGCGATAGCTGGCGACATTGGTAGGATCCTTTCCTTCTTTGGGAATAACGGAAATATACGCTTCGAGTAGTCTTTCTGATCTGTAAGAAGAGTCAGTAGAAAGATAATTGAATGCTTTAAGAAAGTTAGGTGCTAGGACGTTAGCAAAGGTTTTGTAGTATACGGCCGTAAAGCCATCCGGGCCTGGGCTCTTTCCAGGCTTTGTGGCTTTAAGCGCCGCTAGAAATTCTTCTGGGACCAGGGGGGCCTCCAAGGCCAGGGAGTCTTCTGCCAACAGAGCTGCTGGACTGTGTTTACTTAGGAAGTCCCTAATTAATTCCTGGCGTTTCGCCAGCGCCGCAGGATTCGTGTCCCCTGGGCGTAGATTGTACAGGTCACTGTAGAAACATTGAAACTGTCGTGCTATGTCCTCAGTTTTAGAGTGTGTCCTGCCCACAGCATCTACAATGTGATGAATCGTAGAGGCCAATTTGCGCTGCTGGGTGGCCCTGGCCAGTAACCTGCCTGGTATGTTGCCTTGTTCGATTGATGATAGTTTTATATAATTCTGATGATGATTTCCAAATGTATTGCACACATACTTTGAAGATCCATGCACACATTAATCCCTTCTTATATACAGCAGCAATGATGTGAAAAAAATCCAATGTCTGGAGCTTCATTTGTTACTGATCTGTACTCAGCAAGAAGTACTTTGTGAACACTGGACACACTGAGAGATAGAGAAAACAAACTAATTGATTGTATTCCCCTCCAACACAGCTTGTTGATTTCATTTAAAAGTTACAGAAGGTGGAACACAAGGACAGGGTTCAAGCAACAGCCTAACTGGTTTCACATGTGAAGTGTGTCCTTCTCCACAGAGTCTTAATACAATTGTTATCTTGCTTATTAGGTCTGCAATGACATTTTAACTAATATTGCTTTTGCCAGAAGGCTGGTATTTCTACGTTTATGTGGGAGTTAGTAGGATTGCGCTGAACTTATACCCAAGTTTGCTAAGTGTAGGGCGAGGGGGATCTGGAGACGGTTTCCTTACCTGGCTGGAGGCTCTCAGTGATGCGTCCCTCTGAGTTGCATATCGCCGACGTCACTTCCTGATGTCGGCACTATGCACAGCATATACTGGGTGCCGTGCACCCTCCCGGCCACTAGTCCATCGCGCCGTAAACTGTGGCGCGATTGGCATAGCCACAAAGGCATATTTTGTCTGCCAATGTAGCACCTCGTTGGCAATCTTATGATTGCCCAGACGTGGCGCTACTCGCACTGCACCCACGCTACTCGCACTGCACCCGGCGCCCGCGCACGGGCACAGTGCACATAGGGACCTTTTTTTGCTTCTTTTTTTTAAAGGGACATGTTTAAATATTTTTATTTTTACTTTTTATAAAAAAAAAAATTACTGCCTTGAGGGGGGGGGCGGCGCCCGGGCGCCCCCTATGGACGGGCCGCCACTGGTTCCCAACCCAGCACCTGACTATTATTTTGGTATTTAGTAGATCACACCTATAAAAAGTAATGTGGCAATCATGTGTTGTCCCAACAGATTAGGTGGAGGGGTTGCGACTTGACACGTTTGTGTTTAACGATTTTCCTGGAAAATAAATGTTGTTTCCTAAGGAGTATGAACGAGGTCAGGTATTACGTCTGCCACATACACTGGAGCAAGGAGCATATTACGAAAGGGGGAAGATGCCAACATGAGAACTCATCCGGACTCATCCATCATTGGTGGGAAATGATGTATAGAATTCTTGCCATTTATACAGCACGTTGGCTTTAAGCAAAATAAGAATTTTCAAAGGTTCTGCCCCAGCAACCTTATTTTGCTACAGCATGATAAACTGTAAATCTCTATTAGGCTGCATTCACACGCGTATTTACGCCCTACGCCTGACGCTAAAGACGCTAGAGGGGAAATTTAACATTGCCCTCTATGGAGATGGTTCACATCTCCACGCCGAACGCCGAAACGCCGAACGCCTGAAGCTCAAAACAAGTCCCGGACCCTTTTTTTCAGGCGGCTTCGGCGTTCGGCATAGGAGATGTGTACCTGAAAAAAAATGGGGGTTAAAATAGCCTCAATTTGTCGCCGCAATTAAGTGTGAATGCAGCCTTAGAGTGGTTCTTTATAGGTGGAAATAAAGCCTATATTGTCAGCCTAAAGGGGAGGGGGAGATTTTAGCTGCCCATTTCAGGTAGGTTACCAGGGTAATAAAGGGCGTTTGTGGTATTATCATATCTCAGCGGATATGTGTTCTCAGGGAACGAATTGGAGAGCGCTTCTCCTAGGGGGTTATCTGATGCGAGGATAGCCGTAAGCTCCGTTGGGGGACCCCAGAAGAAGAGGATCGGGACCACTCTGTGCAAAATGAGCTGCACACTGGAGGTAAGTTTGACAAGGTTTACAATCACTTTAATACATGACAGCAGACTCCCAGGGTACTATGGCTTATCTAAGCAGAGAGATCAGCAGAAATTGTCAGACAATCTGGGGTTGATTTTCTAAAGGCAAAAAGACTGTGCACTTTGCAAAGTGCAGTTGTACTTTACAACTTTAGGAAACTTTAAAAAAAAATGAATTTTTGCTTGCACATGATTGGATGATGAAAGTCAGCAGAGCTTCTGCTAATTTACTACAATCTGAAGCAACTTGCAAAGTTCACAATCTATTTGCCTTTAGTAAATCCACAGGCTGTTGGGAGGTTGGGGGCTAAAGGCGAGGAGCCACTGCTTTGACTTATGTATTTGTGTGTGTAAATAACAGCTTTTTATTTTATTTTCACTTGAAATTGAAGGGAAATAATAAAGTACATGGAAAATAATAGATGGAAGTTTGTAAGATTATCACACATATAAAATGGGTGGTAGGATATACAACAAATGGCGGTTTCAGTAATTATTTAACACTAAATGAGAAATTGTGGAGAATCTCTCAGATATTTAAAGTAGGGCTGTTATTGATCAAAATTTTTGTGTTCAATTAATCGTTTTTTTTTTAATCGATAAATCGACTAATTACGATTAATTATAACGCACATACAGATCCAACAACTATTAGCTGATCTCCTTGCAGGCTGATTCCCAGTGCAGCTACCAACCACTGGAAAATGGATAGCAGGATACAAAAAACACACAAAGGCAGCCCTCGGTGGAAATAGCATTAAAACGTTTATAGTAGGTAACAAAATAAATATTGCACTGGAGATAAAATCGATGTAGCTAGCTGGTGCGAGTAATACCAAACAGTAGCAAAATCAGTCATAAAAACATGTAGCTAAATATGATACTGGTATAAAAATGTGTAGAACGATACCACTGCTGAATCCAGATGAGGAGGGGTTAACATCAGTCTGTCAGCATGTAGATGTCCCATGAAGGGAACTATCACAACTCCCAGTGGATGGCTGTAGAATCCCAGGTTGATAGAGGGAAGTGATAGAGGGAAGTGTAACAGCCCTTGCATGTGGCAGATAGTAAGGTCCCGCCGGCATACAGATATGAAGGCACAGCAAAGGAACCCTTCAGATGGACAGGGCAAGCCCCGTCGGTGTCCCTTGACGTCACCGGATCTCCGACAGAACTCCCTGAAGGCCCAGAAGCCGGCGGAGAGGTGAGTACCAATCAAAAGAATTTTAATCGATCAAAAAGATTTTGATCAAACAAAAAAATTAAAGATTAATCGATTAATTAAAAGTTATTTTGCACAGCCCTAATTTAAAGATATATACATGTTATATTTATAAAAGGGGTAATTTATAAGAGGTGTAGAGGGTATTTTTGTATGTGTGTGTGTGTGTGTGTGTATTTATGGGTAGATTAGTGTTTATAAATATTTAAGTATTCACTGTATGTTTTGTTTAATGAATTGTATGTATATGTTGTGTAAAAAGGAAAAAATAAAAGTTTATAAAAGACAGTATTTGGAAGAAAAATCAGCTTCAGCTATTGAGTTCTGTAAGCAGCAGGCTTTTTAAACCAGGAAGTAAAAAGAAACTGAAAAAACATGTATAACAAAATAGCTAGTTAACTTTTAATAAAAAAATATTCATTTGCAATATTAATATATTATTTATATTAATATATACCTTACATAAACAGGAATATTTTTTTAAATTATTATTTTTTGGGGGGAAAATAAAGCAAATACAGTATACAAAATTATAATATAATTCCTGGGGGAGGGGAGGTTCTGCCGATTACATAGACCTACATGATTGTAAATAGTGTTCATGTTTTGTAGTATACAAATATGCTTTATTTGTTTATCCCATATGTTTTAGTTAGAGCCGGTTCACACTGGGGCAGCACGACTTGTCAAGCGACTCGGCAAGGTGATCTGCCCACGACTTCAGAGGCAACTTGCAAAATGACTTCTGTATTGAAGTCAATGCAAGTCGCCCTGAGGTCGTCCCAAAGTAGTACAGGAACCTTTTTCTAAGTCAGAGCGACTTGAGTGGCTCCTATTAGAAAGGTTCCATTGTACAGAACGGTCCAGAGTGCGACTTGTCAGGCAGCTAAGTCACCTGATGAGTCCCATCTGTGTGAACCGGCTCTTTTGCCGCGTACACACGATCGGTTCATCTGATAAAAACGGTCTGATGGACCGTTTTCATCAGACGAACCGATCGTTTTTTATCCATCGGTGAAAAAACTAGGAACTTGTTTTAAAATTATCTGATGGTTAGAAAAAACGATAGAAAAAAAACGATCGTCTGTGGGCACGTCCATCGGTTAAAAATCCACGCATGCTCAGAATCAAGTCGACGCATGCTCGGAAGCATTGAACTTCATTTTTCTCAGCACGTCGTTGTGTTTTACATCACCACGTTCTGACACGAACGGATTTTTAACCGATGGTGTGTAGGCAAGACTGATGAAAGTCAGCTTCATCGGATATCTGATGAAAAAATCCATCAGACCGTTTTCATCAGATGAACCGATCGTGTGTACAGGGCATGAGTGAAGCATTTATTGTGTTTAAAGGGACATATTGAAATGTTTCTTGATTTTGTGGACAGCAATAGATGTCTATAACTATGATGTGCAGCAGTATCTACACTTGCTCTCGGTCAGCAGACTCTAAAAATGCTATTATAGTCTAAAGTCAAGACTGAAAATGTTTGGGCTCTAATCATCAGTAAGAGACACAATGGGGTTGATATACTTAAGGGAAATATACTGTACACTTCAAGTGCACTTGCTCCCGAGCTTTGTAAATGAGGTAAAGTGTCAATTTGCAAAGAATACTCAATCACAAGCACTGAAATTTAAAAAAAAAAATCATTTTTAGTGCACTTGATTAAATGATAGAAATCTGCAGAGCTTCCTCTCATTCCAGAGATTCCCCTCAGATCTAAAACAACTGTACTTGGAGTGCACTGTGTATTTGCCATTAGTAAATCAATCTCCCTGCCTGGTCGGTACATAAAGCTAACACACAAGCTAAGCCTATATAAGCTGAACAGACAACGGTCTTTCATTTACAGTTCAGAGATATTTAGCTTGTATGATTTCAAAAAAACTAATTCTATCATTGTACAGCGCAAGACTATTGTATATTGTTCTCTATAAAATGTACTGAAAATATAACACTAAACTCTAGGACCCGGATTCACATACATCGGCGCATATGTATGCCACCGTAGTGTATCTTCTTTACGCTACGCCGGCGCCACACAGAGAGGGAAGCAAAGCAAATGCTCCCAACGTTGCGCCGGCGTAGCGTATAGTCGTAGGCGTAAGTCAGCTTAAGTCAAAGTAGGTGGAAGTGTGCTGGAAGTGGGCGTGATACATTTAAATGAAGTGTGACCCCATGCAAATGATGGCCTGAGCTTCAGACAAGTACTTAAAATGAACTGCGCATGCGTCGTACCTTGGACGCATCCCAGTGCGCATGCTCACAATCACGTCGAAACAACTGGCTAAGATACGTCAAATCACTGCCTATTCACGTACAACGTAAACTAGACAGCGTTCGTTCCCCGTTCCCTTGCATGAATTGCGCCTCCAATATGGGGAATAACTTTATGCCGGACGTAAAACCTTACGCAAATTGCTTAAAACATGCGCCGGGCACAAGTACGTTCATGAATCGGTGTATCTTCCTCATTTGCATCGAAAATCAATGGGAGTGCCAAATGCGTCCAGCGTAAATATGCGCCCACTATACGCCGGCGTAGGCAAGTTACGTTGGTCGGATGAAGTCAGTTTTTAGGCGTATCTTAGTTCTGTGGGCATGGCGCACAGATACGACGGCACATATTTACACTTACGCAGCGTATCTCGAGATACGTCAGCGTAAGTGCTTTGTGAATCCGGGCCTAGGTGTTCAAAATAAATTTAAGGATACTCCCTCCTCCTTGCCACTTCTGGTCAATTTCTCATATTTGATTTAGTTTTCTAAGAGCAGTTCTGTCATTTATTTTTCTCTTACATTGTGCTATCATCACTATGTATATTTGACCAATGTATATTTTAAATTTTTTCCTTTTATTTTGGAAAAGTAATACTCATCCACTTCAATGATCTGTGGTATCAATTAAATCTGCTAATTGTTTAAAGGTGGAGTCTGTGTGTGTGTGTGTGTGTATATATATATATTTGCTGTAAAGACATTGGCCCAGATTCACAGAGCGATTACGCGTGCGCAACTGCTGTTGCGCGTGCGTAAGTCTAAATGTGCGCGTGCGTATAGTTGGACGCGATTCACAAAACAATATACGCCAGAAATCTACGTTTTTTGGTCCGGCGTAATTGAGTTAGACATTCGCTTCCCTTCGCGCAAAACTGCGCTAGACACACCATTGATTTGCTAGTCAAATATGCTAATGAGGGAGTTACGGGGATCCACAAAAAAACGCAGTTGCTGCGCAGGCTACGCGATGTGCGCAACTGCAAAATGTCCTGTCTAAAGTTAGAGCCCATAAAAGCTGATCTAACTTTTGAAAAAAAGTCTAATTGTCAGATAAAGCAACACCGTTACTGAGGAGCAGACCACACACACGTGTTGCACTACAATTTGACTGCCAACATGCTAGGGGCATCGTCGCTCATAGCTGCACTAGTGAATATAGATGACCAAAGAAGGAGGAGGGCACGGAGGATGGCACGGGAGAGGGTATACCGCACCCGCATACACCTGTTTGGCATGAATGATTCAGAGGTCTTTCGCATCTTCAGATTCCCCCCTCATGCCATCCTGGAATTAACCACAACCTTGCAGGAGGACATCACCAGCCCAACACAACGCTCACATGCAGTGCAGCCACTGGTCAAGGTCCTGGCAACACTCCATGTCCTTGCCAGTGGCTCTTTTCAGCGTACAAGTGGAGTGGTGGCTGGGATGTCACAATCCTCCATGAGCAGATGTGTGCACCAGGTTGTCCCTGCAATCCTCACACGCTTGGCCAACCAAATCATCAAACCCACCACTGAGGAGCTTCGAATCAAGGCAATGGCAGATTTCTACCGAATTGCCAGATTCCCACGCACCATCGGGGCCATAGATTGCACACATGTGGCACTCCAGCCCCCCCATGAGACCGAGCACATGTACCGCAATCGGAAGAATTGGCACTCCATCAACGTACAGGTGATAGTTGATGCCCAAGGCCTCATATGGCACGTCCGTGCCAAACACCCAGGGTCCAGCCATGACAGCTACATCTACAATCAAAGCCACATCCGAACAGAATTCGAACAGAACGTGTATGGGAACACCTGGCTGGTTGGTGAGTGACATGGGAGTCAGGCATGACTATCCCCTCCCGTGATGCACAACAGAAGTGGCACATGCATGACTAACATTCTCCTGTCTTTTCCTTTACAGGTGACTCTGCATATGCACTGGGACCCCATCTCATGACTCCTATCCGGAACCCCCAAACCCCAGGAGAGGAACGATACAATGAAGCACACATCAAAACCCGTGCAGTGGTGGAGCGCACCTTTGGCCTCCTGAAGTCACGTTTCCGATGCCTGGATAAGTCTGGGGGTACACTGTTGTATTCCCCAAACTTCGTGTGCCATATCATCGCTGCATGTTGCATGCTACACAATCTCGCAGTGAGGAAGGGCCTGCAGGTTGAGCTACGTGATGATCTGACCCCCCAACCAGAAAATCAACCCCTAACCGAGGATACCCCGTCTTCTGAGGGAAGAGCAGTCAGGAGGCAGCTCATATTGGGCATCTTTGCACGTTAAACACACACATTAATCATGGCACAATGAGAATGCATGCATGCACACCACTATGGTCCCTAGCACACACACCCCACATCCTCATCAAATTGGATTGGCACCAGTCCACCATGCAAGACTGGTGAGCAGTAACGCCACGTCAAGGCTCCAATTATGTCACTGTACATTCATACACCATTCACACGGACCTGGGAATCACTTCTCCCTGGTCCTGGGGAACCCTTCTCCACCAAAATTGAGGGTGACACCCCTTTTCCAGCAGGAATGTCACCCCCACATTCAAACATCATTCACAACCCAAAATATGCCAAAAAAGTCAAACAAACAAAAATGCATTGAAAAAAAAAATGCTTAGAAAAAACAAAAAAAAGCAGAGAACAAAAATAAAAAAGCTTTCAAAACAAACAAAAGGGGGAAAAAAAAATTATTGCCCTCTGCCTGAGCCACGCCTGGGGCGCCCCCGGCCACGGCCCCGGACCCTCAGGGGAGACGCATGGGGGAGGGGAAAAGCCGGGGAAGGAGGAGCAGCCCCTGAGATCTGCCCACCTGGCGGCCTGCCCTCCAAGGCCACGGCTATTCTGTCCAGGGCAGCACCAAGTGTTGCCGTGTTGCCCTGGATAGCCTGGGTAAGGGCCCTCACATCCTGCCCAACGCCTGCTGCTGTAGTTTGCAGGTCATTTAGGCAGGTTGTGGAGGCCCGGGAGTGGGAGTCCAGGTTACCCAGGCTATCATTAATGGAGGACAGGCTCTGATCCACCCGCCCCATAGTCTGGCAGAGCTGTCTCAGAAGGCGGGTCTGGGTGGCCAGGTTCCTTCTCAGACAGGCGGGCATGAGATTGGGCGCCCCCCTGGTGCTTGGGGATGACCTCCTGGCTCTTGCTGATGGTTGTGGCCGGGGAGAAGGGGAGGCCCTTGTGAGGGGAGCCATGTTGGGGGAGGAGGGGGGGGGGCTGACCCTTAGGGAGGGCAGGCTTCTTGCAGCCAGAGGGGAAGAGTCCGCAGAAACCAAAGGGCCAGTGCCTTCCATGGACTCCTCCTCCTCATGATTCTGCTCCTCCTCATGATCGTCCTCCGCATGATCCTCCCCCTCCTCTTGTTCCTCCTCTGCGGACTCTGGCCTTGTTGGGGGGGCCTCATTAGGCTGCTGTCCTGGGGTTGGAGCGGTCAGTCCAGATGGCCCTGCACCCTCCTGCACAGCTGTGGATGACACAAAACATTCACAGGTTGGAGGATCCACACACTTGCCACATATTCCCTTTCACCCCCTCCCCCACACATGCTACACACCTGAGAGAAATAAAAACCTTACCTGGCACCGCGGGGACCGGACTTGTGTCAAAGCCTGGCAGGCCCTCCACTTCATGCCGGTGAAAGGTCAGGGCCACCACACGCTCCGTCTCTGAAAATCTAACCCGGCATGGTGGGCCCCCTCCTGTGCCCCTGGCATGGGCATTTATTGCGGGCAGTTTTTTTTTCACCTCACGCCGGAGGTCATTTATTTTCTTTTCTATCCCAGAGCGGGTCCGTGTCTCCCCCTCCCCCGATGAATTGACCTGCTCCGTGATTATATCCAATATCTCCCTCCTCCTGGCCGGGGTGGTGGTGGCACTCTGCGGGCCGTGGAGAAAACGCCCATAGTCGGTAATGGCCCGGGCAAGAATTCTTTTTTCCCCCACAGTAAAATTGAGCTTTCTTTTTCTCTCAGTCATACTTCCAAACAAACTCACTAGCAGTCACCAAAAATCTGTCACAAATACAAGCACAACCAATCAGACAAGAACACACACAAAGAGAAAAAGAACAGCCAAAAATCACACTAGCACTCAGCAAGAAACACACACAAAAAAATCAGATGAAAAAAAAATGCAAGAAAACAAACGCTCAGAAATCTATCAATCAAACAAACAGTCTCAAACACTTATCAAAATACACTTTCACAAAACTACCAACAAGCACAAGATCACACAGAACACTAATCTGACAACTACAAAACACACTCTAACGAACAACAGAGCAAAAGCACTTGATTCAATGGGAAGGGACACAAAGGGATGTACTTTTGCAATGGAGGGGCGTTTGTGTGTGTCTATTTATGCTGTCTGCGTAGTTCACAACATTGCCCTAGTCCATTTCCAATTTCAATGATTGCGCCGCTCCCGAGTTGTGAGCATGCGCACAACGGAGCTGACATGGTTTCCTTCACGCGCGCATGCGCGAGTCGGCCGGCCCTTCATTTGCATGGGGTCACGGCTCATTTCAATGTAACACGCCCACGTCCCTCCCAATTTGTATTACTCCTCCTTACGCCTACGGAAAAAACCTTACGTTTGCGCAAGCTCTTGCGTAAAAGCTACGTGAATCGCCGGATTACGCGGCTAGATTGCGCAAGTCTAACGGAAAAGTGGTGCGCTACGCCGGAATGATAATGCGCCGATCTACGTGAATCTGCCCCATTGTGTTAAGGAGTTTACCTTTTTCAAAGTTTATGCTTAGTCCCTTGCTGGATAAAGATCTGTGTCTATGAATTAATCATTTTGCAATTAAATACTTGATGTATTACACTCCAAAATATGAATGCTGATATAATATCACTGTATACAATGAAGGAAATCGCTGAAGGGAACTACCTAAACGTGGTGACACCTAATGCCTCGTACACACGACCAGTTTTCCCATCAGGAAATCTGCCATGACAGCTTTTGGCCGGGAAAACTGGCCGTGCGTATGCTCTATGGCAGTTTTCACAACAGGAAAACCGCCTTGAATCCCGGCGAGAAAAATTAGAACATGTTCTTTTTTTTTCTGCCGTGATTCCCGGCGGTCTTTTTCCTGGCAGTTTTCCTATGGGAAACACTGCGGTGGAGCATACACACGGCTGGGTTTCCGGGCCAAAGCTCTCATGGCAGTTTTCTTGCCAGGAAAACCGGCCGTGTGTAGGGGGAAAAAGCTGCCGAGCCAGTTCTCGGGTTTTCTGGCGGTAAAAAGTCCGACGGGAAACCTGTACGTGTGTATGCGGCATAAGTGTTGAATCAGTCTAATAGTGTCAGTTCTCACATGCACTGCTGCTGAGGATAAAAAAAAAGCACAGTCACCAAAAAAATTGTGCTCCGTGTGTTTAGTGGAAATAATCTGATGTGGAGAAGAGGAGTGGGTATATAAGGCAAACTACATGGGGAAATAATAAAAAATAAAGAAAGGTGAAGTATATGAAATTAACAAAAGAGGTGCAAAAAAGGTTGGAAGATAGAAGCAAGAGATAGAAGCAGTACTATTGATGCTCAAGTTACTGTATAAGGAAAACGAGTGGTGGGGGACATTGGGAAAAGGAGCCCAATGCCCCTTTATGGTACATTTAGGGTATATTTTTGTATATAATATTGTGTTTTTTTTTTTATATTTTTACAAAAGATTTAGGGAGATGTATATAAGACAGGTTTTTTTTTTTCTTTCGTTTCGTCTCGTTCCGTAGATTCGTAAAGATTCGTAATTTCGTAAGACGCAAGTTTTCCTATTTAGACCCGTTTGTATTTTCGTAACAGTTTTATTTTCGTTTATACTGAATGATTCGTAATTCTGTCTAGTTTATTTTTGTTGATTCGAAATTTGTAATTTTGTTAGATAATAATTTTCATTTAATGGATTCGTAATTTTTGTACTTTCGTAAAAATACATTGCAACGCGTGGCTAATCCATATTAAGATTCTGACTTTTTGCCAATAAACTTCAAAATTAGCGTTTTCCAAAAAATCCGACTGTGTGTACGCTCCATCGGACAAACTTTTTCGGTTTCAAAAGTCTGGCCAACTCCCTTCGGACAAAAATCCACAGAAAAGTTTGTTTGATGTCCGATCGTGTGTATGAGACTTTACACTGTCCAATGTGACTTGGCACAAAAGAGATAAGCTGATTGGCTAAGTTTATTTATCTAAGTTTATTTTAAGTTTAAGATACATCACTCACTAACTACACTGCCCAGTGCCTATTCGAAAGAACGATACAAGTACACAAATTTACGAACAGACAAAGAAACAGATTTACAAAACACACAAGTGAAAATACAAACATAAGAATGAAAATACGAACAGACAAAGGATTTAAGATACGGAATGCAAATCGTTCATTATAGATGTCATTTTCGTTCTTTTGCTGTTTCGGTGTTTCGTATTTCCGTAATTTTCCAATTTTGGTTCTTTCAGCTTTTCGGATGTTTGAATTGATCCAAAGTACGAATAATAACAAATTCGTCCAAAAATGCATTTTTTTACGAACGGGATTGCACATGCCTAATGTATAGAAGATTATTTTTGATGAAGTTTGAGAAAGTATCAATATATTCTAAAAGGACCTGCCGCTGACCCTCCAAATGTGTAAAATAAAGGTCTTCAGGTTAAAGATACTGCCACTTATCTTACCGCACCTTTACCAGTACACACAGGCAGTTGAAGACTTGCACATGTCACGAAAAGCCTACTTAATCTAAACACAATGGATATTCTAAAACTCAGATGAACAAACATTTTGTGGAATTTATGATGATAGTACGGTTACAATCTTTTCTGGACAGAATTAGCAGCTAATTTTGTGGCCAAATTTGACGTTTAAGACATAAAAAAAAACGTTTTTTTGTAGCCCTTTAAAACACAATGCGCTCAACCCACTAGCAGTTCCAATTCTCCTTCTCCTTCTTTGTGGTGACATTTTTTTTTGTTGCTTCAATATATTCCAGCCAAGCATACTGTGCATGAAAAGCTGCCACCAGGCATCTATCAAAATCAGCACAGAATTCAGCATTTCCCTATTTTTGGACATGAAACAAAAAGCTAACTGGCTGCTAGATACAAGCAAAGAGAGGTCAACTTAGCATCTGTCTTCCTTTGCAATGCTAAACAGATAGCAGCATCTTTTCCTCTCCAATAACACACATTTGTTTCGGAATTGAGAATTGGCCTCCAGCTCTTTTATTCCCACTGCTGGTGTTTAACTCTTCCTGTGCTGTAAAACGACAACTGCTATTTACCTATTTTATCACTTCTTTTTATTATTGATGTTTTTAATTAATTACATTTTGTTTGCAGAGGCTTGCAGGACTTACTTTTTTTTCTATTTATACAATTTATAACCTTACTACTTTCTTTTGGTTAGGTGATATCATTCTGCATCCATTATTCCTTGTGCCATCATTTACAGCTCAGTTCCACCACTGTCTATATTTTAAAAAATAAATAAAAAGAGTTGTACACATCATACCTTTTTGAAGGTGATCACATGTTTGAAGAAGGGGTACGGCCAGAGCTGTATCCTGGCCTAGGCCAACCAGGCCCAGGCCTGGGGCAGCACGGAAAGAGTCTCCGCCGGCTTGCACTATTAGTGTAGCACTGTTAGTGTAGCGCCAGTCTTATGGGATGGACTGGGCAGAGAGGCAAGCATTCCGCAACTGTAGGGGGGCGGAGCTTCTAATTTTGACTGTCCTATCATCCTGGAACACAAACCTTCCTCACTGTGCTATATGTTTTCTGCTGTACCATTGGCATGGTTATATCTTTTTAGTCCTCGCCATAAAATTATCAGAATTTTGGGCCTAAAGGAGAACTTTAGGAACACTTTTCTATTTAATTTTGGATAGAGTAAGGGTAAGGTAAGGGAAGGGCAGGTCTTTAACAGCAAGGGTGTGGCCTTGACAGGAAGGGGTGGGTCATATTTAAATTAGGGGTGCACGAGATTAGTCAGGCCTAGGGCACCTCAAAACCTAAATACATCCCTGGGTACGGCATTGCCTCAAACTTTAATTTAATCTCTTTAAACAACTGTTTTGACTATTGATTACAGGTCCATGGTGTGCTGGCAACATATTTTTTTTATCAATGCTGATATCAGTCAACCTGCTGGCAGTTGCAACAGCACCCACTTACTGTAGACCTTGCCCAGCAACATGTGCGATGGGAATATACTGAACATATTTTTTTTACTGTTTTTAGAAACTGGATTTGGGCTTTAAATAACATCCTCTGACCACAGGTTGAGGTGAGCGAGAGGCCAGACATCAGAAAATGAGGATGAGGAGGTCATGTTCAGTGTAGAAGTGAACTAAGATAGGATCAAAAGGACATGTCTACCAAGTAAATTCATAAGGCGGCAAATTGTGGTTTCTAGGTTAGAGATGGGAAGACCTTGATTAGGAAAAAAAACTGTTGTTTTTTTTTCCGGGAAAAAAAAAAAAGTGTGAAGTATGTTCTTTTAACCACTTGCTTACTGGGCACATAAACCCCCTTCGTTCCCAGGCGAAATTTCAGCTTCCGGCACTGCGTCGCTTTAACTGACATTTGCGCGGTCGTGCAACGTGGCTCCCAAACAAAATTGACGTCCTTTTTCCCCACAAATAGAGCTTTATTTTGGTGGTATTTGATCACCTCTGCGGTTTTTATTTTTTGCGCTATAAACAAAAAAAGAGCGACAATTTAAAAAAAATATATATATTTTTTACTTGTTGCTATGATAAATATCCCAATTTGAAAAAAAAAAAAAACAATTTTTTTTTCACAGTTAAGGCCGATACGTATTTTTCGACATATTTTTGTAAAAAAAATCGCAATAAGCGACTGGTTTGCGCAAAAGTTATAGCGCCTACAAAATGGGGAACAGAATTATGAATAATGGCGGCGATCTGCAATTTTTATTGCGACTGCGATATTGCGGCGGACATATCGGACACTTTTGACACAAATTTGGGACCATTCACATTTATACAGCGATCAGTGCTATAAAAATGCACTAATTACTGTATAAATGTGACTGGCAGGGAAGGGGTTAACACTAGGAGGTGAGGAAGGGGTTAAATGTGTATCCTGGGTGTGTTCTAACTGTGTGGGGGGAGGGGGTGACTGGGGGAGGTGACCGATGCTGTGTCCCTATGTACAAGAGACACAAATCGGTCTCCTCTCCTCTGACAGCACGTGGAGCTCTCTGTTTACACACAGAGCTCCACGTCCCTGCTGTCATCTGCTTGTTTTCCCACCGATAGCATGTACCCGACGGACATCGCGGCCGCTAGGTACATGCATCGGCTCTTCAGCGATGCGGCGGGACAGTGTTTACCTGCAGCGCGCCAACCAGTGGAGCGCGCGGGTAATGCACTAGAAATCACGTCCAAAGATGTCCACTTGGCGCCTCAGGTCCGCGCTGTTGACGTATTTTGTCAATAGCGCGGGTCTGAAGTGGTTAATATATATATCTATGACATGGTATTCAAAATATTTACAATGAAGACCTTAACCACGCTTTAAAACCCACCTCCTTCCCGAGCCTATTCTGGCACTTCTCTCTTACATGTACAAATCATCATTCTTTTGCTAGAAAATTACTCAGAACCCCCAAACATTATATATGTTTTTTTAGCAGACACCCTAGGGAATAAAATGGCGGTTATTGCAACTTTTTATCTTGCACCGTATTTGCAAAATATTTTTTCTAACGGCTTTTTTTGTAAAAAAAAATGGTTTCATAAATTAAAAAATAACAAAACAGTAATGTTAGCCCAATTTTTGGGTAAAATATGAAAGATGATGTTACGCCGAGTAAATAGATACCTAACATGTCATGCTTTAAAATTGCGTACACTCATGGAATGGCGCCAAACTTTGTTACTTAAACACTTTTGCAGGTTACCAGTTTAGAGTTACAGAGGAGGTCTAGTCCTAGAATTGTTGCACACGCTCTAACACACGCAGCGACACCTCACATGTGTGGTTTGAACAACGTTTACATACGTGGGCGGGACTTACATGTGCGTACGATTCTGAGCGCAAGCTACCGGGGACAGGGGCATTTTAAATTTTTTATTATTATTATTTATTTTTTATTTTACTTATTTATTTATTTTTGACACTTTTTAAAAAAAAAAAAAAAATTCAATCACTTTTATTCCTATTACAAGGAATGTAAACATCCCTTGTAATAGGAAGAGATGCGGGGTCAATAAGACCTCACATCTCTCCTCCAGGCTGGAAAGAATGAGATTGTGAAAAAAATTCACAGATCTCATTCAAACTAGCCGCTATTGCGGTTTGTTTACTTACGGGACCCGGGCGTGATGTTATCACATCGCGCCCGGGCCTCCGACGGTCATAGTGACCAGTCATCTCTATGGCAAACATCCGGCGGACGGCGATCATCTCTCCAGGCCCCCGATTGTCAGGGCACCAGTTCTGTTGACTACAGATTCGCGCACATGCGCAGAAGAGCGACGCTATCGCGTGTCCCTACACAGCGTGTGCGCGTGCGCGGTCCGGCGGCGCAACAGGTGCGTGAGCGCACACACGGCTCCGTCGGAGCCAATCAGAATCTTGACCGCCCTATTTAAACCTGCCTCTGACACATGACAGGTTGCTGGTTTGTCATCAGCTCCTGTATGTGTTTCACTGCCTTAACCTGCTTATGACCCGGATTGCCTGACTTACCTGATTGGATACCTGATCTATTGCTTGCCTTGGACTTTGCTGATCTCTCCAATCCTTGACCCCGGCTTGTACCTCTGGACTTTGTTGCTCTCTCCAATCCTTGACCCCCGGCTTGTACCTTGAACTTGTCTGTCTCTTCAGCCCCTGATCCTGGCTTGTCTTACGGACTGATCTCCCGCTGCTTCCTGCCTGCAGACCCTGTGCACCCGGGTTCCACACCTGTCCACCAGGTGTCTCCAGTGGCTTCCTGTGGCTACCTCCGCTACTTCTACTCAGCTACCTGCTTCCGGTACCGGTGCCTCCTGGTGCTGTCACCCCTCTGTTCCCACCACCAGAGGGCGGTCAAGCGCTGGTTCACAAGGGTGAGCGGTCCGCAGCATCTCGGCCTCGGTAAGTACGATATCTCTGACAAGGATAAGCACCGGATGGCGGCGGGAGGGAGGGGGGATGTCCCCTGCCACCGCCTGTAAGAACGATCTAGCGGCGGAAGCGCCGCTATGATCATTCTTACGGTGCGCACGATCACCGCCGCTAAAAAATTATATCTCAATGATGCCTCTGGGTGCAGGCATCATTGAGATATCCCCCCGCAAAGCCTAGGCTGTCATATGACGTCCACCCGGGATAACAGGTCCCAGTTTTGGACGTCATATGACGGCGTGCGGGTATCAAGTGGTTAATGAAAGATTTCTGAGACTTTATGTAAAGTCTTAAATTATTGAAATTTCTCTCAGGTGAAGACAAGCATTTCCTGGAATACAATTAAAGTAACACTGTACTTCTCAAGCAAGATAAATATGCATTTCTGCCTCTAGGGGGCACTGCAATGGAAATGCTCCAGTTTGGTTTGCCTATAGTTGGGCAAACTGTACCTCCAACAGATGGGTGATTATTGGCATACAGTAGATGATAGTTGCTGTCCTCTCAGGCCTTAATTGACAGGTGGGGGGGGGGTTGTCTCACAAATTTGTTTATCTTTATAACCTTTAAATGATTCCTGATTTATTTTTTAACAGAAACGTTTTTTATCAATGAAACATAACAGCCTCAAATCATCAAACAGTGAAGCACAATAGTTATCAGCACACAACAGCCAACATCCAGGAGTATAAGAGCATCAAACAAAGCATTCCATCACACACAGCTCAAATAATGGTCAGAAAGATGTACAATAGTCCAGGAGATAGGATGGTATGCGAACAGGGTTACATTAACAATACATTGTTTTACATATCAGAGCAATTCAAAATAACTAAATCACAGTAAGGTATCAGGGCAGATCTAATATGATCCACAAAACTTTCCAACGTCTCCAGAGATAGAAAAAATAAGTGGGGGAGAGGATGGAGGTTGGAAAGAATCTCAGAAAAGGAGAAAGGTGGAAAGAAGGGGTCTAAAGTCAGGGTGGGGTCCAACACAGGGATACCACAGTAGATTAGATAGCACTCCAACCACTGTAGAGGTGATTAGAGCCAAGGCCAAGGGGTTAAACCAGCGATCTCCAAACTATGGCCCTCCAGCTGTTACAAAACTATACATCCCATGAGGCATTGTAAAACTCTGACATTCACAGACATGACTAGGCATGATAGGAATTTTAGTCCTGAACAAATAGAGAGCCATCGGTTGAAGACCCCTGGATTAAACTGTCAGAGCCCTGGCCTCCACCACATTTTCCCTTATATTTATGACACATACTGCCTATGTATGTGAGCTTATCGAGTCAGAATCAGAAATCTCCACTGAGATATTGTGAGGGGGTCAGGTCGCTTTTATTTGGAAAGGATAGCTATTCTAGCATAAAAACCAGCATAAAACCAGCCAGAAGTTCTTAATAAGGGGACACTCTCAGGCTACATGGAAAAAAAGTACCCACTTCCTGGTTGCACTTGAGGCAGTTTTCAGATCGCGTAGGTTAAATCCGGGAGAGGCGTTGAGGGGTATAATATGCCCTGTGTAGAGATTTGAGCTGACTAAATCTATCCCTTGCCAAAAACAAATGTGGGCACATATTGCTGGACCCCCTCATCCCAGTCATCCTCCGGCAGGGGGGAATGACCAAGCACTTGCAATACACGCTTCAGCTTTTAAATTATTTTGAAGGAAAGAGGGGTGGTTACCTGTTCTCCTGTACAGTTGAAATGTTCTTAACAAGTCCTTGCTATTCCATTTGAAAAATTATATATTTTTGGGGGATATTTATTATAGCAAAAAGTAGGGATGTCCCGATACTAGTATCGGTATCGGCATTTCCCCGTGTTCCGTGTGCTGCCTTCTCCACCCCCCGTGCTCCGTGTGCTGCCATCTCCCCCCGTGCTCTGTGTGCTTCCTTCTCCCCCGTGTTCCGTGTGCTGCCTTCTCCCCCCTGTGCTCCGTGTGCTGCCTTCTGCCCCTTGTCCTGGTCCTCTTCCCCCCCCCCCAGTGCTCCGTGTGCTGCCTTCTCCCTCCGTGCTCCGTGTGCTGCCTTCTCCCCCCCGTGCTCCATGTCCTGCCTTCTCCCCCCCGTGCTCCGTGTCCTGCCTTCTCCCCCCGTGCTCTGTGTCCTGCCTCCCCCCGTGCTCCGTCTCCTACCTTCCCCCCCCCCCATGCTCCGTGTGCTGCCACCTCCCTGCCATCTTCTCCCCCTTCGTGCCGGAGGTAGGAGCCGCTAAACCCGGCTCCTACCTTTTCCGAATGAACAGAGTCAGTGATCACTGACTCTGTCCATTCACATAACTGAGCATCGTAACCTGTGATTACGATGCTTCAGTTTATGAATGGAGAGGAGCTTCTCTCCACTCATTTTAGCTGAGGCTGCTGAGAAAGGGACTGGAGATTCTGTGTCCTTAGTCCCTTTCTCTGTCCTAAAGGGGAGATGTCAGAGGTCTGTTAAGATCCCTGATATCTCTCCAAAGACCCCCAACTGGGCTGATTAAAAAAATTATAATAAAAAATAATAAAAAAAAATATGTAAATAATAATAAAAAACACACACACACACACACACTGATATCCCCCCCTCCCCCCCCAAAAAAAGTTCAATGTAAAAAAAATATATAAAAAAATAAATGTAATAAAAAAAAATGCCACTGTCACATGACATGAAAAAAAAGTATTGGTATTCGGTATCGGCGAGTACTTGAAAAAAAAGTATCGGTACTTGTACTCAAAAAAGTGGTATCGGGACAACCGTAGCAAAAAGTTAAAAATATAGCCTTTTTTTCAAAATTGTTGCTCTTTTTTTGTTCATAGCGCAAAAAATAAAAACTGCAGAGGTGATCAAATACCACCAAAAGAAAGCTATATTTGTGGGGAATAAAGGACGTTAATTTAGTTTGGGTACAACATCACATGACCGTGCAATTGTCAGCTAAATTGACACAGTGTCGAATTGCAAAAACTGCTCTGGTCAGGAAGGGGGTAAATTCTTCTGGGGCTGAAGTGGTTAAAACATCAACTCACTGCTCATGCTAATATACCATCAGCGGTAGGTATCTTTTTAGAAAAAGTTCCACGTGACCTGAAAGTTGCCTCAAGGGTTCCTCCATGACAAAAAGGCTGGTCTAAAGAGACAAGAAGTGATGGGAACTCTGCCTAGTGGGGATGGAGACAGCAACAAATCATTGTTTTAATGGTTCAAGTAAAGGCTGGATCCCTTGGGAAACTTCAAGTGCTGTATTTTTGTACTGGTGATCCCTGTTCCCTATTTCTATTTTCCCTATTATATTCCTAAAATTTTTAATTAAATCTCCACAGTGGAAATACAGACAGCAACATAACTTGCCAGAAATATATACCTTTCCCAATGCGATCCAGAAGTAAAACAATAAAAATAAAAAATATATATATACATAGGCACACATACACAGACATACTAAACCAACAGAAAAAAATCACTTAGCTTAATGAATACATTTAGCACAGATTTGCTTCAATCATGCATTTATGTGCAAATGAAATCTTATTTATTTTAAAAAAAAAATTCTTTCATAAGATTGGATATTCTTTGCAAAGCGAGTTTTTACTCCTTTACAGCATGCTTTTCAAAAATAATCTTAATTATTTGTTCTGTCCCTTAAATCAGTCACTTTTCCTATCTGCATCCCAGGCTAACCTATTTATGAACTATGTCATAGTAACATTGTATCTGTATACTGTACATACCAAATTGTATATCCTACCTTCAGAAAAAGTTATAGATTAATGAAAATTGTGTTTTTTACTTGAAGCCTAGCAACACCTTGGTAGACACAGGTCCCACCACTAGTGATGGGTGAATTTGCCCGAGTTCACTGAGGGTTAGGTCAATCTTAAATTATAAAAATTCAGGGAACCCACACTTTGCGACAAACCCCTTTAACGTCTAAGGGGGCTAATCCTATTGTTAAATCCTAAAAAAAATTGGAACTAATAGGCAAAGTGTTGTAAAAAAAAATACTTAGTAAGCTTGGCACTGCCATAGCAGACATTTAACCTCCCTGGCGGTATGATTCTTTCAGATTTTAGGTGCTAAAAGCGGTACCATTATTTGCAAGGGAATTTGGCGTTTTATACTGTAGGCTTGTAATTCTTAGGAATAACTCACTGAAATCTATCCAAACAAGAGTCTAATAGGCATCCTGGGTATGATTTTTTTTTTTTTTCTTATTAAAAATTATAATATAATAAATAATTATAAAAAATTATAACAAATAATAATATAATTATAGTAAAAATGATTCAATAATGTAATCAAATCAAAATCACTGAAATTTGCTCAGTTGCAGAATTTTTGCTGTCATTATTTATTTATTTTTTATGACGAATTTCCCCACAAATCGCTATCGCTAAATTCTGCAAGTGATTCTGATTTATTATCGCTGTTTTTTAGCTGCTCTAAAACAATTTTTGCCATAAAGGGACACTTTTGGTTGCTATGGGCAATCTACAGTTTGCAGGGAGAAAGAACAGTTTTTATTATATAAAAGGACATGTAGTGTACAGGGCAGACCACTAGGGACATGGGGGGTGTGTATTTTTTACATACAGTACTGTAATCTATAAGATTACAGTGTACTGTATGTATAGTGTTTGTTTACTTTTTTAAATTTGGCGCCGTTCCCCCCCCTACGTCGCGACGCTCGCAGGGAAGGGAATCGGCGGAACACACAGCATCAGGCGGACATCCGCCCGCCGTGTACTGCGGGGATTCATCGCTGGATCGCAGAGAAAAGGTAAGTAAACTTTTTTCTGCATCCAGCGAGGCAAGTCCGTGTGTGGCACGGGGTTACCGATCTTAGCTTAAAAATCTCACCCCGTGCCACACACGGGAAGACCGCCAGGGAGGTTAACGATACAAAGAAAAAAGTTACAAAATACAGTGTAATGCGGAGAGGGTAATTTTAATGAGGCTTTGATGGCAACATGGAGGAAGCACAGATCATGTAACTTACATGCTTGTGGATGCCTTTAAGCTTTATTATTATTATAATTATTATTATACAGAATTTATATAGTGCTAACAGCTTGCATAGTGATTTACAGAATAAAGGGAGAAGGAACACTTATGCCCTGTACACACGATCGGTTTATCCGATGAAAACGGTCTGATGGATTTTTTCATCAGATATCCGATGAAGCTGACTTTCATTAGTCTTGCCTACACACCATGGGTTAAAAAAACGATCGTGTCAGAACGCGGTGACGTAAAACACAACGATGTGCTGAGAAAAATTAAGTTCTATGCTTCCGAGCATGCGTCAAATTGATTCTGAGCATGCGTTGATTTTTAACCAATGGATTTCCCCACAGACGATTGTTTTTTTCTATCAGTTTTTTAACCATCAGATAATTTTAAAACAGGTTCTAAGTTTTTTCACCAATGGGAAAAAAACTGGTGGGCCCCACACACGATCGCTTTGTCTGATGAAAACAGTCCATTCTGATCAGAAGAACCGATCGTGTGTACGCGGCATTACAATACAATTTGATACAATGAGATTAGGAGGGCCTTGGTCATGGGAGCTTACAATCTAAAAGGGGGGTCAAGTGCTACCAAAAGTAATAACTGTGAGGAAAGAGTGATGGAGAAGTATCACATATTTTGAATTTGTTCCTGTTTTTCTAACTTGTACATTTAGTTTGGCATAAAAGCTATTTTTAGGTAGATTTGGCTCCAACACTTTTTGTTTTGTAATTTCTTTATTTGCCAAAGAAAGTTACATGTAAGGCCTCGTACACACGAGGGGATATGTCCGCTGAAAACGGTCCGATGGACCGTTTCAGCAGACATCTCCGCTCGTGTGTATGGGCTAGCGGACAGATTTCTCCACCCGACAGATTTCAAAGCATGCTTTGAAATCTATCCGGTGGGAATCTGTCCGCCCGACATGTCTGCTGGTTAGTACACTTACCAGCAGACATGTCGTCCCCCACCGCCGCCGCCGAATGGATTCGGCGCATGCGCGGAAGTGTTTAACTTCCTGGTGCGGTGACGTGGCGGTGACGTGGCGGCGTCAACGTCAACGCCGCGTCACCGCCACGTCACTGCGCCGTCCGGCGGCGGGGAATTTGATCCGATGGTGTGTACACGCCATCGGATCAAACTCCCGATCGGACATATCCGATGGAAATGGTCCGCGGACCGTTTTCATCGGATATGTCCGATCGTGTGTACGAGGCCTAACAGCCAACAGTATCTCAATTAGTTAACAAATAGGTACTTGAAGGCTTCATCAGAAAACAACAGGCCCAGCGTTGCACGGAATATGTGGTCATAACAACAAATACATTTGTGAAGATGTGCATAGTGTATCACGCTGGGATGTCCATCATGCATTTATATAGAGGACAAAGGCATATAGGCTTTAATGCATGAAACAGAAAAATAAAATAAAATAAAATATATAATAAAAATGAAGTAACTTAGATTGAAACTTTTCAATTAACTTAGCGGGAGATACTATTTCCCTTAGGCCTGATATGCCCAGGGATGGGGCAATATAAAAGCAAAATGTAGACAGGGATATAAACCATATCTGAAAAGCATATCCCATCACCAGGTCTCAAAAAAACAGAGGGGAAAGGGATGATGGGAGTAGATGTCCCCAGAACAGGAAAAGCTGGATGTAGGGGGAAGAAAGGGAGAAAAACCGAGAGCAAAGAGGGTCTCTTGCCCAGGGAGTAGAGTTTGATCTGTAAAGGTTAGCTCATTTGTGCCACCTCCTGTAGATATGCTCCAGAGTACACAAAGTGGTTCCAGGGTCGCCAGATCTCTTGGAAGGTCTCCTCCCGGTTATGCAAAGTAGCGGTGAAATCCTTTATGATTCGTTCACCTTAGAGAACCACAGAGATTTTGATGGGGGGTTTTCCGATCTCCAGCAAAGGGGGGTGCATGCCTTGGCTGTATTCAGTAGCTGGATTGTGAGGGAGACCTTATCGCATTTCCGCATCGCCAGTATACACTGGGGACATGTGGGAGGAAACGGTGAAAAGTGGTAGGCACTCTGTACCATCTGGTCAAGATCTTGTAACATGTCTCCTGGATACTAGAAATTAAGGATCTTCTATTTCTGAGAGCCAGTAAACTGGGTGCCTAAGTCTGACTCTTATTTGGTTAGGAAGGGTGAAATATATCCATCTGCCGGTCGAGTCAAAAAGGCATATATTATTGAGAGGCCATGGTGGGCTGGTTCCCCTCGACAACATTTTTTTTATGAGGTGGCAATAGGCCTGAAATGACTGGTGAAAGTAGTAGCCACAACAGATCTAAAAACAATAAGATGGCTTCCTTTAAAATAAAAAATAAAGCTAAAGTCATGAACTTTGTATAGATTGGCCAATGGCACAACTGATTAAAATAATAGCTAGTAAGCTTTGTTTTTTCACAGTACCACAGTGCGTTGCCATTCTAATCCCTCTCTACTCCCGAACTGAAAAAGGTTTGCCTTTAATTATACTTTAACATGGACCTGGGCAACTTCACCCTTGATGCACCTTCTAACGTTCTAATCTTTTCCAACTCTGCAAAACCCAATTTTACCTGGACTGACTATTCAACATATGACATTTTAAATGGGTAAACCTTTCTAGAGGCCTGTAAAATAGTATTCCAAGGTTCTGTTATTGTAAAACTTCATGCCATTTGCTTAAAGAATCTTCTCACTGTGCTGGTACAAAAGAGCAGAAATTGAGTTCTGGGTTGCAAAAATGTGACCTGTGGATAACATGTGCCATACTGGAACAATACCTAGCATGCTAATTACTTTCATAACAATCTGTTTCCGGGTGCTTTGGACTAATATATTCTCTTTATCTTAATTACTTTACTTTAATTTCATCCTAATAGGATCACCTTGTTAGTCAGGAGGGAACCTCTGAGGTATATTTTCTTCTGTGATTTGCTGGGCCCCTAGTAGCGGCACATGCAGCTGTGTACATAGTGATGGCCTCAGTTGTGTCCCTTGCACTATAATCTTTGGAATGCAGTAATCAACATCTGGTTGGCAACCTAATGACTTGGCACATCAATTCATAGCCCAGGTTTGCACCAAATTTACTGAATATAGCAGTATTCTGTAGACACGGTTGGCTTCCAAGGAAACCACAACGCATACCTCCCAACCCAACTTTCTGAGACACCGATAAGCAAAAGTATGCTTTAATAGCATGCGCCCCTGCCACACCCCCTTATAAGGAGAATACGCAAAAAAAGATTGATTAAACCCACAAGTGCTTTTTTACCAATACTATTCTTTTATACTGGCTTTTGAATTGTACAAATGCAGCAATTTAGAAATGTGATGAAACTGTAAATAGTGCATTTTTAATACAGGTATATACATCAGACCAAAATGAGGGAGATATGAGGAGGAAAGGGGGATTGAGGGACTTTGTTCCAAATCAGGGACAGTCCCTTAAAATCAGGGACAGTTGTTAGGTATGTGCAAAGCACTGTCCCCTTTGCAAGGTAATGTCATGGTGAGTAAAACAATAGAATTGCCATTTCATGTCTACATAAAAGTAAGGTTGTGGCTCTATACTGAAAGTATAATTTCTTTCTCGCATTACACATATATAGCTTATAGAACACAAATACTACAGTTATAAACATTTGATGTGAAGGACGAAAGGGGAGGAATTTAATGTACTTGGTTCTTCCGAATAGGAAAGTTTTGGTGGACATTGAAAGTGTTATGCCTCCCTTTGCCCCATCTTACCCCTCCCAAATCACAGCTGCAGTCTTCTTGCAAAGGTCTTCTTTTGACACTCCTTTTGAGCAGTAGGTGTGATAAGACTCCAGTACATTGAGAACAAAGCCAGAAGCAGTGGCATCATGCTAAGTCCCAAAGACATAACAGAAGAGCGTTAACAGCAATACCTACATGATACACAATTACACAATGCAGTTTGATCCAGCACTATACCATGCCTTCCTTGCATTCCTAAGCTGCCACTGCCTAAAATGTATTTGCAGGTTTTGAGGTTAAGTAAGCTCTCCTCACCCTTTTGTGGCCACACTTGGTGATTGGCTGATAAAGCACAAAATTCTGCATAGTAGCATGTTAATAAGAGTGACTATGCCTGGAAGTTTCCATTGGCTGAAGCCTCAGATCAGGGTGGTGGGAAAGAGTGGACATGATAGGAACAGACAACCTATAGCTTTCTTAAAAACAGCATAATGAACAAATGTAACCTACTAATATCCCTGACATATAACTACAGTATATTGGTAGTATCTTGCCTTGATCTACCCAATCAAGAAGCAATTGGGTGCTGATTAAAAGTGCTTGAAATGGCCTTGTGTTTGGTAAGAAATACAGCTTACCAAATTAGCCTCACCATACACAGTGGCATTACCGTCACAACCATGTTACTCCTGGCTGATAGATTTGCACCGCTTATGTAATGATGACAAGATATGGCTGTACATTTTTTTAAGATTGTTACAACCATTAAGGTCTCAACCTTACAAACCTACAGACAGGCAGGGCTTCAGTGTAAGCCATTTCTGCAATGACCAGTTTTGAGAAGGACACACTAGGTATGCAAAACTAGGCCAGTCTGGACCCTAAAAAGGAAGTAGGCCAAACCAGATTGTGTGATTGAAGAAAGTTTCAAGAGCAAGGATGAGCCTCTGAACCCATGTTGGGTCAAACCTGGAAGTTAGTTGTCAGTTCTGGGCCAATGATCTGCAGGCAGCACATTCCCATGTCCCCCATATTAGGTCAATGAAGTCACAAGCATTGCCAACCCTTTGTGTACCTGCAGCTGTGGGGAAAGGAATATAGCTCGCAGTCTCTGCTCTAATTTATCTTAAAGGTGTTCTAACAGTTTGAGGTCAGGATTTTGTGCAGGCCAGTCAAGTTCCTCCACCCCAAACCTGGTTTGTGCACTGGTTGTGCATGTTGGAACAGGAAGGGGCCAACCTCAAACTTTTCCCACAAACTTAGGAGCATGAAATTGTCCAAAATGTCTTGGTATGCTGACGCCTTAAGAGTTCCCTTCACTGGAACTAAGGGGCCAAGCCAAACCCCTGAAAAACTACCCCACACAAGAATCCTTCCTCTAACAAATGATTTGGACCAGAGCACAAAGCAAGGTCCATAAAGACATGGATGAGCGAGTTTGGGGCAGAGAAACTTGACTGGCTTGCAACAACCTCAACCCGATAGAACACCTCTGGGATGAGAGACTGCAAGCCAGGCCTTCTTGTCCAACATCAGTGCCTGACCTCACAAATGTGCTTCTGGAAGAATGGCCAAAAATTCCCATAGACACACTCCTAAATCTTGTGGACAGTCTTCCAAGAAGAGTTGAAGCTTTTATAGCTGCAAAGGGCGGGCCAACTGTATATTAAACCCTACGGACTAAGACTGGGATGCCTTTAAAGTAGATGTGCGTGTAAAGGCAGCCATCCCAATACGTAATATAGTGTGTATATATATATACACATATATATATACACATACACACATACATAGATCTTATAAAAAGACTAAAACTAGCTTTACTGAGAGGTGATTTATTTTTCATATGAAACATCGCCTGACATTCCCTCTACCTGTAGTTTGTACTGGAGTAAGGAATAGTAAGGGAGGCTTCTCTTTCCATACAATACATCCGCTGCTTCTAGCTGTTTGGCACACTACTATATTATCTTGTTGTTATGCCAGCCTCTCGAATGCTGAAGACTAGAATACATTAAATTACTTAAGCTGCAGACAATATGCCTGAAATCAAAATGTAAACATTAGAATTCGCTCACACCTGATCAGTGTCGTGGACTGACACTATATTGTGTGCACATACAACTCATCCCTCGCATTTCATCCCTCCACCCAAGTGCAAGCAGGCAAGACATATTTAAGTAACACATGTTTACCAGAAAATATTAACATATTGAGATTAATATTTTAATAAGTAAACAAATTGAAAATAATGTAAGAATATATTTGTTTTTGTTGTCTCCTTTCCATTTCATTCCAAGATAAGCCAAACCACATAAAACACAGTTAAAGTGAAAAGGAAAAAAAGAGACAGATATGGATGTTCGTCAAACCCCCTCATCTTACTTTTACCAGATGGTAATTAGTGTGGAGGTGGAGAATACTCGATGCAGATTTTCTTATAGGTCTAGAGTTTTTTTTAACTTTCTTAAGTTGCAGAAAGAGAAGTACTACTTTTTGTTTTCTTTTTCCTGTCATTTTGCCAGATGCACAGTCGTTTTTTGCAGGACCTACTATTGTAAATTCACAGAAATTAACCATCAATGCAGGGATTTTTATACCTCCGTGGCCACAGAAACTGAAATATACGATTCCTGATTATTACTATTAAGGATTTTGTGATTTCGATTATTTTCAGTCTTGTTTTTACTTTGTTCTCCACAAAGTGCTTTGGCATAGTACAGTGGGTTGTCTCTGCTTTGGGTGTTGCATTGATTTTTTTTTCTTTGACAATTAGTTTGGTTTATATATAGAAGCAGAACCTCAATCTGAAAGGCCTTTTCAGTTAGTTCAACAGTGATTCAAGCTTTTTCATCAAATGGCAACAGGCCTGCATTGACTGCCAGGTAGAAAATGGCCAGTGTCTTTCCTAGTTCTCTGTGATTCAAAACTGACTTCCCCCTAACCAATTTCTATTATACTCACATTAAAAATATATCGACTGAAGATAATATAGCAGTGTAAAAAAAAGCCAGCAGTGGGACTTTTTTAATGAAATAGAATTGGCTGAAGTGTAATAAAGAAGTGAAGTACAGGCAGGTTTTACTACAAGGATTAGGAGAACGCAGATAAAACAGTAGTGTAGAATTTGCCAACAGCAGGACATTTTTAAAAATCGGGGCTAGACCCTAATTTTACTAGGGATTAATAGCACAGGTTGGGATTTTAGCAAAAGAGTTTTGATACTGCAGAGGATATCGCAGTGTAAAATGTACCAGCAGCAGGACAGCTTTAATCAAGGATAATAGGCCTAACCAGTGTATGCCTAACTTTTATTTTTATCTATGGGGACAAGGTAAGGGGGATGAAGTGAATGTAGTTTATATAATGTGAAGAAGTTTAGTTGCACATTGTTCTTGCACTTTTTTTTTTTTAACTGGACAGATTAATTATATTCAAGGGGACACAGCTATGTTAGTATATTTCTCTTATTTCTCTTATTTGGTCCATTGTAGTTTATAATGCAGGTGATGTTCTTATTATCTTAACTGGAGTTTCTGAACTGAAAGGATTAGCAGTCCACTGGTTTATTTGTTTTCTCAAATCAACCACAAAATAAAGATAAAGAAAAAAAAGCCTCTAATAATTAAAATAAAATATATTATATTATATTATAGTAATTAAAATAAGTAATTGGGTTGATTTCCCAAAGAGCTAGCAATCAGAATTAAAGTACAGTTTTCTTAATTGACCCTAATCCTTCCCTATGCACTTTGAATTTTTTTCCCATCATTTCCCTACAGCAGCTCTCAATATGTTTACATTATTGCTGCCTTGTGCCCTTCGGTTATATTAAAGAAGATTTAAGCCCAGTTAAAAAAAAAAAACGTATTGACCTTTCTTTTGCCGAGATCACAAATCTTAAACCCACAAGAGTCACCTCAAATCCATAGTAGCAACAAACCCAAGCTTCATCCCTGATCATAACAAGCTAGGTGCCACCAGGGGAGGGCTGGGCTGGGGAAGCCCCCAGGGCCAATAATAATGAGTCAGGTTGTGCTGGTGGCCCATTCAGACATTGGTCAGAGACAGTCAGTATCACATGCTGTGCATTATATTGCTACCTGTTACTTGTTCAAATGTGCAGTCACAGCATCTGGTAGACTTCCTTTGGTGTTCTAAAATTGTCTTTGTACCATATGCTGAGAGCCAGCATGGAAGCTGAGGTTGCAAAAGATTAAAAGCCGTTTCACTATAAGTGTCCTTTAAAGCACACCCTTACCTAAAAATGCTGTGCAAGAAGTAAAGGGTGATCAAATATCTGGAGGTAATTCACAGGCAAACTAAAATAAAAATTAGGTTTTGTGAGTGTTTTCCCATTCATCAAGCTGTGAGCTGTAGCAATTACAAAGCTGAACAGTCTTAAAGCAGTGTTTATGGGTCTTGCAGAGGAGATAGATAAAAACATCAGTATTTTTATTGTCAACGTTTCAGTGAAGCTCAGTCCATCTTTCTCAAGATCGTACGGAGTGCAACTAGTTTATTTATACATCTGAATGTGGCCAAAAAAATCAGATATTCATAGATTATTTTTTCAGACACAGTCTGTTGAACTCATGTGATTTTAATATTATTATTATTTTTATTCAGGATTTATATAGCACCAACAGTTTGTGCAGCACTTTACAATATAAGGAAGATGCTACAGTCACAATAACATTCAATAAAATAGGGATTTGAGGGTCCTACTCCTGAGAGCTTACAATCAAATAGGGAGGGGCAAAAAGTACAAAAGTTAGCAAATGTGAGGGATGAGCTAATGGAATAATTAAAAGTTCAGTATTTAGGTGGAGGTAAGATAGGCTTCCCTGAATGGATGAGTTTTCAGGGATCACCTAAAGGTAGACAGTAGGAGATAGCTGGATAGATTAAGGTAGAGATTCAGATCCATCCTCCCATCCAGGGCATGGGAGAGGATCTGGAGAAGTCCTAGGGATGAGCATAGGAGGAAGAGATGAGGTAGCTAGTTAGCAGGAGGTCTTGGGAGCAGCAGAGAAGATGATTTGGGTGATATATTGTTGATATAGCTAGGGGCAGAGTTGTGGATGGCTTTGTATATTGTTGTTAGTATTTTGAATTATTTTTTCTGGGTGATTGGAAGCCAGTGAAGGGATGGGCAGAGAAGAGTGGTGGACACTGGGCGGTTGGTAAGTTAGATGTTAGATGATTCTGGCAGCAGTATTCAGGATAGACTGAAGGGGAACTAGTGTATAGGTAGGCCTATGAGAAGAGAGATGCAATAGTCAGGGCAAGAGATACATAGTGAATTAGTAGATTGGTTGTTTCATTGGTCAAAAGAGGCATATTTTGGAGATGTTACAGAGGTGAAGATTCAAACAGCGATTAGATCTGAGATTACTCAAAGTCCATGATTATACCTTGTACCCTGGCATGATAGATTTTTAATCTTGATAGAAAAGTTTGTGATGAAGGCACAGGCAGGGGGGACATTATAAGCTCAGTTTTAGAAAGATTTTGTTTGAGGAAGTCATGTGACATCCATACTAATATGTCAGTCAGTTATTAAAATAGTAATACAACAAGCGAATGAAGGGGTAAGGTAAAGAATAGAGAGAGTTGGATGTGGAATTGACATACAGATATATATTTGCAATGAAATCCTTATTATTTTGTGGAAATTTGTGTATTTCTGACAGTCACGGGCTGTGGCACGCTCCTCCAACCTGTGTCTTAGAATAAGAGGGAGGTGAAGCCTCCATTAACATACATGTAATATCTCTCCCCCATTGTGTTTAGCTGGTTAGTGGGCATGGAGGAGAAGCAAGTGTGCTGTCATTTACTACTGTGTATATGCCCACATGTGTGACTCCATAGTCACATGGGCTGCTCAGATGTGATAGGGAGGAAATGCTCAGCATAGAAACTCACTGAAAACTGAGCATGTGCAGAGTTGCCACCACAGCAGCAAAATCTCTAGCTGAATTGGGGACATGGACAGAAGGGGAATCAACCAGTTTTTTTGCATAATACAGAAACCAAGCAAGTATGAACAGTTTCTAATAAAGCATTTATTGATCGTTTTTTTTTTATGTTGTGGGTTTAGTGACACTGTAAGTATGGGAGTAACAAATGATTACCTATTAACATGTGTTCTGTAACACGTGTCTCTCTTGGCTGTTTTTTGTAACAATTCATCAAACCATTAAACACAGCCATTTATAGGTAACCGTTGTGAAGGGGGAGTGCATGGTTGTACGATGATACTGAACAGAATCCAGCAATGAAGAGAGAACCAGCACACCAAGATTCTGAACCAGGATTTTCTGTAGTTCCATATCAGCAAAAAAGTTACAAACGTAACATAATTTACATGTATTTGTTGTTCTTTTTTCATAAATTTCCTCCTCTGAGCTTTCTCTGAAATTGTCCAACCCCCCCCCCCGGTCATGTTGCCACACTCCTGTTATATTTACGTGCCCCCCCCCATGCGACCAGAACCTTTGGAATTGTGTAGGGATCTCCTAGATCCACTTGCAACTACAACTGTGCATGCAGTCGCTCAGTCCCTCTTACACCAACTGTATGTTAGGGGATCTGGACAGCTTCATGTCCATTTGTCTTTGCAAGTGGGAGTGCACCCATATTAGAATATGACTTATAAAAACAATATTTTAACTAGTTCTCGATAGTAGGATGTCCATGGAGGTCTTCGCTCCTCGGTTTGCAGTGGGCAAACTGGGATCATGTCTGCACCTGCAGGCATCATACCGGTATGACATTTTTCAGCCAGTGATTTCCTTTGTCCTAAATAGCCACTTAACCAATTCTGCAGGTGGCGGAAGGTGGTCCCACCCCCCTACCGCTGCTTTTCCTGGGCTCTGACATCTGTTTGTGGAGCACGGGAGTGATGCGCCCAACAGCAATGGATGCACGGAATAGACAGAAAGGAACTGATATTGTTCCTGTCTCTCTGTGACCCCAGAAACCAAAAGCGACGAGTATCTTGTCACTTCCTGTTCTGCCTCTTTGTTTACCTCGCAGTTATTGGCCAGGAAAGCAGTCGATCAGACTGATCTGTGTCCGATCGGCTGCATTTGAGGTCAGAAGAGAGTTTTGGGTTCTATAGACCCCAGATCTGTCTATAAAGAGGACTTGTCACGGCCCAGGCTTTCACAAGGCATGTTGTTCATCCCTTGTGATAGCAATCAAGTTAATCCCCCAAATAAATGTTAAAAAAATTTGGTTTAAAATAAATAACAATAATAAAAAAAAATTAAAGCACCCCCGTCCCCCCCATGCTTGCGTGCAAATGCTAACGCATATGTTACTCACACACATGTGTGTAAACGGTGATTGCACCACACATGTGAGGTATTGTGAGGTATTGTCACAAACATTAGAGCGAGAACAATAATTCTAGCACCAGACCTGTGTAACTCTAAACTGGTAATCCCTTATTTTATAAAGGAATGGGGTATTCAACAGAGCAGTACCATACAGAATCAATACAATACCTGTAAAGAATTTCAAAGCGGCACCTATGGGTTAAGCACTGTAGTTTGCTGCCATTTGACAGGGAGACGCAATTTTAAAGGGTGACATGTTAGGTATTTTTAGTTAGGTATCCCTGTCTGTCCTAGGGACAGACAAGAAATGAGGGAAAATCTGCATCAACATGATGTGCATTAACATGCTTGCATTACTTGCAAAAATCCTAAAATTCAACCAAAATATAACCTCAGGGCTAAAACTAATAAAATCAACAATAATATTTATTACAACATTCATAATATAAATAGATTACAGATATGTGCCACTACTCTCAATTTACAAAACACTCAAATATCTGAATGGGTATAGGATTTTTGTAAATAACATTATTGTAATATCATTTAGTTATGACTGGATAGTCTCAACACCACTTCCCTGTTAAAGATTAGAGTTATAAAAATGAAACCAAAAAATTGGGACTTTTCAGAAATAAACATAGATAGTATTACTTAAAAAAAAATAGAAATGTATTTGTATAACAAATAAAAAAAAATCGCAATGAGTAGGCGCATGCGCGGACTGCTCAGGGATGGCAGCTTAACCTGAGAGCTCCGCACCGCTCTGACTGACCGGCGGTAATAGCGGGGGAGTGGGATCCCCGGAGGTCGCCTACATTACACCATTGGGCGGAGGGATTGTCGGGGCATCGGTCCATGTCGGTGGGACCCGCGAGGAGAAGCCTGGAGCCACGATTCAGTGCGGTAAGCCGGGCGCTCGATTCCAAGATGGCGGGCGTCACACAGACACCTCACGCAGGAGAGGAGGAGTCCCCGGCTTTTCAGCCATCGTATGCTGCTGTAGTCAGCTCCCGCGCTCTAGGGACCCCGGCCAGCCCCCTATCAGTCCTGGCACATTCTCCAGCATCCACAGAGTCGTTACTAGAACAGACCATGGCTGAGCTGATGAATTCTCCCCTGGGGCCTGCCTCACCTCAGGCGACAGTGGGGCCTGTCATGGCGGCTGTCTCCCCTCACAGCGCTTCTCAGACTGCTGACCTGTTTACACAATTGTCCTTATTACTGGACAGAGGGCTGGCGCAGACAGCTGCAAAGATTACTAATGACCTAAGGGGGGACTTTCACATGATCGGCGCAAGGATGGAATCGATTGAAAGTAAACTAGATCAAACTATAGCCTCAACTAGACAAAAATCTGACCAGATACAGGTTCTGCAGGACCAATTAGACACTGCTTTATCCCGGATTGATGACCTTGAGAACAGATCCAGGAGAGAGAATTTTAGGATCAGGGGGCTCCCTAAATCGATCACTGATACCTTCTCGGTTGTCCAGGACTTTGTTAAACAACTCATCCCCAACATCCCTCCACATAAGCTTGAGATCGACCGTGCTCACAGAACCCTGGGACCCCCCAGAAAGGATGGATCCCCAGGGATATAGTGGTCAAACTCCACTTCTTCTTGGTTAAAGAGGAGGTTATGAAGCTTTGCAGGCACCAGAATCCTCTTACTTGTCGAGGTCACAACATACAGGTGTTTGCAGATCTCTCCCCAACCACCATCCAAAAGAGGAGGGCCCTGAAACCTCTCTCGTTGGTCCTGTCACAGCACAACATTAAATATAAATGGGCATTCCCTTTCACCCTGAAATTTGAGTATAAAGGCAAGGAGCACTCTTTTCACAGTCTTCATGATGGGGAACGCCTTCTCCTGCACTTGCGCCTCATCTCCCAGGAAGCAGCAATGGATATCTCAAACTCCAATTCTGGATCAACCAAACGACCATCACCTGCAAGCCCTCTGGCAAACACCTGGGAAAAACCTAAACTCAAGAAGACCAGGGACACCAGACCCCCTTGATTCCTCCTGACAACTCCACCGGGATCAGTTTGTGAAGTACTCTTTTTTGATGAGTCTTCCCTTTGTTTTTTTGGGTGAACTGATTTACCCCCCCCCCCCCTCTGTGTTTTTGAATTTGTTCTAGTTTATGCCCCTTGGGGTGAGTACGATTTCTGCTTCAGCCTTGATCTAAAACTATACAATTGATAGTCCCGATCGATATGGTTAAACCTGATATATACATTGGACTTCTGTTCTGCATAAGGTGTTATTTTGGCTATGTTGGTGGTCTCCCCCCGTGGGCCCTGATCCTCCTCTGCTGGATTTCCGCGGAGGGGGGGGGGGCATGGGGGGGTGGCCTCTGGGGCTCCGTACCTCCCTGCTAATATTCACAGGGCTTTATGCTCTTGTTAAGTTTTTTTTTCTTCTGTTTGCAAAGCCAAGGTTAGAGCGGTGTTGCTGCGCCTCCTCCTACCTCCCGGATTTGGTTATGCCTTCTCCGTGGGTTAGGCGTCTGCCCAGCTTGCTGGGTACTGACGACTTGAATGAGATTTTTGGTGAGGGGTGTTTGACTACCCCTCACCCCCCCGGGCTCCTTGCGAGCTCGGATCGCATACCCCTCCCTTTCCCTCTTCTTTATTGTCTGTCCATTTCCTCTCTAACTTTTCTTTTCTTTACAGGAGGTCATAGTTTTGCCGTCGGCTCTTTGTATCCAGGACACCCTCAGCTCCTACAGAGGTCAGGTCACCGAAACGACTGTGGTCTCTTCATTCCGGTAAGTGGCGGGGTTCTGCAGCTTTTCCTCACTCCTCTGCTCCATGGCTAGTACCACTCCTAGGGCTACTCAGTTGAAGGTAGCCACCCATAACACACAAGGTCTTAACTCCAAAAGGCGAAAGGTGCTGGATTTCGCAAAGTCTCGTCACCTGGATGTCCTCTTTTTGCAGGAAACCCACTTCCCGATCTGATACAAACCCAACTTCCTCCATGCCCAGTTCCCGCAATTTTTTTTAGCCAATTCTGAGGATAAAACCAAGGGGGTAGCAATTCTCATCTCTAAGAATTGTAGGTTTTCCCTACAGTTAGAATATAAGGATCCGGGCGGTAGGTTTGTCATGGTCAAAGGCACTGTTGATGGTCACCTGTACTCCCTGGTTTCTTACTATGCCCCCAACGTGGGCCAACTCAAATTCTTTGTTAAACTATTCAAAACTCTAGATCCCATGCTGGAGGGGTCGGTGATACTGGGGGGGGGACTCAAATGTCGCCTTCGACCAGAGCACCGACAAATCCAAGCCTCCCTCTGCACAGAACGTATGCCCCACTAGACTTAGCTCCAAAATTGACAAACTATTATTCCAAAGGGGCCTCACGGACATTTGGAGGGAAATGAACCCTACCCGGAAGGATTATACGCATTTCTCACATGCAAACCAAACCTATGTCAGAATTGATCACCTCCTGGTCTCTAATGCCCTGATCCCGGTGGTCGGTGATTCCCGGATCACAGACACAGTTTGGTCAGACCATGCTCTAGTGAGCCTGTCCTTGACCACCCACCTTGCACCCTCGGCATCCCTTTTTTGGTGCCTTAACGAAGCGATCCTGTCTAACCCTGCACATAAAATTGAGATTGAAATGGCCATTTCTGAATACTTTACCCTAAACAGCTCCCCTGACATCTCGGCAGAGACTTTGTGGGCTGCCCACAAGGCGACCATCAGAAGCAATCTAATCCAAATTAAAGCGCGGATCAATAGGGCACGTAGGGCGGAAATTAAGGACCTGGAAAAGAAGTTCCAGGACCTCTGTATGGCACATAAAAATGACCTGGGACAATGTCCCACATCTCGCATTGATTCGGCCCGCCTGGAACTGAATTTGGCACTCACGGCTAGGGCCAAGTCCAGCCTGCGATGGCAAGGAGCAAAATTTTTTCGCTTGAAAGACAAACTGGGGCCTCTCCTAGCCTCCAAACTGACCCCGCGTCCCCGAACGTATGCCTTTCCTAAAATCAACATAGCAGGGTGTCCCCCCACGGCAAACCCTCGCAAAATATTGCAGGCATTTCACACTTTCTATACGAATCTTTACAATGATCCCCGGGCAGGGAGGGACCTCACCGGGACTAAGTTCCTGGACGACCTCCCCATCCCCACTCTATCGCTAGACCACAGAGACAGTTTCGAGGCGCCAATATCCACGGAAGAGATCTTGGAGGTCATTAAAGGCCTGAAGAGCACTTCTGCCCCGGGACCTGATGGGTTCTCCACCCCTTATTACAAAGCCTTCGCACCGATCTTAGCCCCCCATCTCGCAAACTTCTTCAACTCTAAAACTAAGGGAGAGCCCATGGGTACGCAATTGAATGCCGCCTTCATCTCCGTTATCCCTAAACCTGACAAGGACCCGGGAGAGGTCGGTAATTATAGGCCGATATCCATCATTAATAACGATCTCAAAATAATGACCAAGGTTTTGGCCGACCGCTTAGCGTCCTTTATCGGAACTTACATCCACAAAGACCAAGTCGGGTTCATACCCGGTCATCAGGGGCCAGACCAAATTAGGAGGGTGGTCGATGTTATGTCATTGTTACAATCAGGCTGGGATGGTGGAGGGGCTCAGGCGGGGATGTTGCTGTCGTTGGATCTTCAGAAGGCCTTCGACTCTGTCTCATGGTCTTACATTAACACGATACTGGAGCGCTGGGGTTTTGGCCCCAGGTTCACCGGGCTTATCCGATCCCTATACTCCAACCCTGAAGCCAGAGTCAAACTACTGGGCTTCTACTTGGACCCCATTGCAATAAGGAAAGGCACTCGCCAAGGCTGTCCCCTTTCACCGCTAATTTTCGCCATAGCTATTGAATCTCTGGCCATTAGATCTAATCCAGACATAGCGGGAGTCTGTTGCGGTTCCTCGACACAAATGTGGTCTGTTCGCGGACGATCTGATCCTTTTTGTGACCTCCCCGGTCACCTCTCTTCCAGTGATCTGCAAAACATTGGACGATTTTGCAGACGTTTCGGGGTTACGGGTCAATTATGCCAAATCTCGGGCCCTCAATATATCCCTCCCTCTACCTGTGGTCGCCCAGCTGAAGGACTCCTTTAGTTTCCGATGGAGTGACACGTCTATCCGCTACTTGGGAATTAATTTAACCCCTAAATTCGAACTACTTTATCAAGCCAATTATCCCCCCGTGCTCAAGAAACTGGAATTAGATCTTAAACAGTGGCACCCACATCAATTGTCGTGGCTGGGTAGGATCAACTCCGTAAAAATGACCCTACTTCCGCGACTCCTATATGTCTTCCGCTCCCTCCCGATCTCGATCAGGAAGGATCACTTAAATGCACTCCAATCTAAGGTCATCAAGTTTGTTTGGGGAGGATCAGGCCGTCGCCTGTCTAGACACACCCTTTTCCGGCTTAGAAGCCAAGGGGGATTGGGATTACCCAACCTACTTTGGTACTTCCAGGCGGCTAGACTCGCTCAGCTTTCCACGGTATACAGTAAAGTGACCAAGCCTGACTGGGTGGACATGGAGAGGCAGGCGGTCCCTTCCTTTACCCTTGACTTCCTCCTCTGGACACCTCCAAAAGCTAGACCGCCTATCCTCTGTCCATCCCTATCACACACGTTTGCAATCTGGGATAGGCTCAGGAACAACCCTCTCCGGGTCTCTTCCTGTAGGCCCTTGGCACACATCTTCCACAATCCTGATTTTCCCCCGGGGATGGACATCGGGGCCTTCAGGTGGTGGTTGGATAAGGGGATGTATCGGATCGGGCACTTCCTCTCGCCTTCAGGACCCCTTTCCCTCACCCATTGTGTTAAGACCTTGAAATTGCCTTCATCTGAACGATTTTGGTTCCATCAATTATCCTGCTTTCTTCGATCTCTCTGGTCGGGGAACCCTGAACCCCCCCAACTCACACCGTATGAACAGTGGTGTGGAAACCTCATGGAGCAAAGGGGGGGGGGGGGATTTCCAGAATATACTCGTCACTTGCCTCTAATGACCGTAAGACGGCCTACATGCTGGCCTGGGAGGATGACTTGCAGGTGACGTGGGACCTAGATACTTGGCACAAAACGTATTTCTCATCTTTTAAAGGGATCTCCAGTATCTCTCTCATTGAAGCCAATTTGAAGGTGATCACCAGATGGTACCTCACTCCTACCCGGCTTGCAGCTATGTTCCCCTCAGCCTCCCCCTTATGTTTTCGAGGGTGCCAGATGAGGGGCACCATGCTGCACGTTTGGTGGGAATGTCCCAAAATCAGAAGCTTCTGGACCAAAATATTCCGGATAGCGTCCATGGTCTCAGGTCTAACGATCCCCAAGTCTCCATTGACGGCCCTGCTTAACCAGCGCCTCCCCCGGGCAACGCAGCCAACCCGTAAATTAGTTTACTTCATTTTTTTGGGGGCCAAAATCACCTTAGCCAGAGCATGGAAATGTCCCAAAGTCTCCATTACAGCGGCTAAACGAAAGATATCCTGGTTTATGTCGCAGGAGAAAATGGTGAGCTCTATCTTAGACACTTTCCCGCAGTTTCGGGAGATTTGAGAACCATGGGCCACCTACATGGGGATTGGTGATTCCATTTTCCTGTCCTGCTGAGAGGTCCTGGCTTAGATTTCCACCTTCTGTCGCTACACTCCTTTCCTCTGTCCCCTCCTTCTTTACTCCTCTTTTCTTTCTGACTGTCCCCTTCTACCTGACACCCCCTTTGGGAAGCACCGGGGATTATGCCCCGGGAGCTGTCCCTCTCACCGTCTGATATAGAGCTCAACAGGTCTGTGCATTGTTCCATTTTTGTTTTATTTTTCCTTATGTTATATGTTGGGTGGTGCGTTCTTGTACCGGGTCACGGTACAACTGTCTGCCTTTTTTACGGCTTCTCACTAGGACACAGAGACCCCTATTTTCAGGCTACTTTTGATATACTCTGGGGCAGTGCCTGCCTCTGTACCCCCCAGGCAAGGTCTTCAGCATACTGCTGTTGCTGCCTTATTTCCTTGATTGTTTTGCCGGTGTAGTCTTTTGCCTGACAGTTGTCACGTGTGATATATGTTTAATATGTTTCTTTCATGCTCACCGATGTATGACTTTGTTGTCCTGTACTTGTAAAACCCAATAAAAACCTTTAAACATAAAAAAAAATCGCAATAAGCGCTTACAAAATATGGGACAGAATTATTATTTTTTATTATTTTTTTTTCTAGTAATGGCGATTTTTTTATTGGGACTGCGACATTATGGTGGACACATGGGACACTTTTGACACATTTTTGGCGCCATTCACATTTATACAGCGATCAGTGCTATAAATATGCACTAATTACTGTATAAATGTGACTGGCATTGAAGGGGTTAACACTAGGGGGTGGGGAAGGGGTTAAATGTGTACCTGTATTGTGTTTTAACTGTGGGGGGAGGGGGGTAACTGGGGGAGGTGACCGATTGTGTCCCTATGAACAAGGGACACAGATCGGTCTCCTCTCTCCCCTGACAGGACGTAGAGCTCCACGTTCCCTGCTCTGTCATTGCCGATTGCGGGTACCTGGCGGACATCGTGACTGCCAGTTGAGAAGCGGGGGGGCTGCTGAAAATGACACGTCACATTATAGTTGAGAAGCGGGGGGAGGGGGTGTTCTGCTGTTGGAAATGACATCTTACATTAAAGTGAGAAGCGCGGGGGTGCTGACTTCTTACCTCTTCTCCCATACAGTCAGCGTGTTTTGGAAGCTTGTTGAGGGGCCAAAAATTACTTCTCACCAGGCGGGGCCTCTAGTAATTTGGGGGAGGCCCTTTGCAGGTTTGCGGGGCCCTAAGCGGCTTGCATAGTGAGCCTTTAGGGCGGATCAGCTCTGCATGGGTGTCTGTTCTGGTGGTCCTGGGTAAATGTCCTTTTATTCCTGCATTACAATGGCCTTGAGCAAATTTACAATCGGGCTTTAGTCCTCAAATTAATAATTATGATATAAGACATCACAGTGCATGTACAGTACAACATTTAGGATAACTTCACCTTATTGGGGTGGACATCGGACGAGGGGCAACACAACCTCTAGGCCTTTATTCAGGACTTCATGCAGTCATGACAAAATGTGGCTTTATGATAAGCTTTTAACATTTTTGAATTTGGTACACACCTAACTTTGCCTGCAGTGTATGAAGGCTGACATTAGGTTGGTAAAAGTAATTCATTTTTTGATATACGCTCCATAGAAAGACCGTCTGGAGAAGGGATAATGTGGTGTGTGCAGCCTTCCATGGCGAGAAGTTGGCATGGCTACATAGCGCTGAATATTAAGCGTGGTTTAAAGGGACATAGTTAAATATAGTCAAGTCTACACAAAGTATATACTGCACACATTTGCCAAAAACCTTGTACCTGCAAAATAATCTGTAATTACTGTGTCACACACTTACAGACATAGATACAGTGATACAGACACACATAAACCTCAGGACACAATATCATTTCTTAAACCCTCTATTATATGCTTTCTGTCTGAGGCTACCTTACAGAAGAACATCATTTGAACACTTAAGGCCTACTTAGCAACAAGCTATTGAAAAAAAAAATACTTTGGCCAGCAGTATGCATCATAAAGCAGTTAAAGCTGAAGTTTATTATTATATATTTATTCTTTATTCTCTGTATATATATATAGTAACACCCTCCCGTCTGACCTATTGTAATAAGACGGCCAAGCGGGTGAGCCCTGTTGTCCTTTGAGGACATCATATGACGTCCTCCTAGGATCGCAATCTGTCACCTGCTGGGTCCACCGGACACAATCGAAGACAGATCACTGTTATGGTCCATTGCCGGTACCATGTGATCATTGTTGCTCATCACAATAGTACACAATGAATGGCATAAGTCAAAGCCTTTCATTGTGTAGAATTGTCATGTGATCTGTTGTGATGGGCAACAATGATCACATGTATAGGCATTGGGCCATAACAGTGATCTGTCACCGGCTGTGTCCAATCACAGCTAATCACAATAGTAAACACTGGATGAATAGTTTTCATTCAGAAAAAATAGTTGCTTATAACTTTAAAATTCACAAAAAATAATCCTGATCACCTCAATGTATTGCTTTGGTCAATATATGTAAAAATATATATTAAAAACAATTTAAAAGGTTTTATTTTTTGTTTTTGTTTGATGACCCTGTATTGCACTGGTGACAGTATGTAAGAAAAAAAATATTGTTGAAAAAATAAAAAAAATTGTATAGATTATTTGCAAATTGTTATAACAGAAACAAAGAAAAAAACTTTTTTTTTCAAAATTACTGGTCTTTTTTCATTTATTTAGCAAAAAATAAAAAAAACAGCAATGATTAAATACCACCGAAAGAAAAAAAATGTGCTAACATTTTATATAGGTACAATGTTGCATGACCACGCAATTGACATTTAAAGTGTGACAGTGCTGAAAGCTGTAAATTGGTCTGGGCAGGAAGGCGTTACAAGTGTCCAGTAAATGGTGAATATAAACATAGCATGGTTATAACAAGTACCATATCCCTAAATATATAAATGAAAAATATTTTTGAGAGTGAAATATGGGATTTTAATGGTGCTTAAACATCTTATTTAAAACATTAAACATTTAAACGTTAACAATTTTATTTTATTGAGTACAAAAAGTTAAAACCAGTTCCTATGCAGAAACATTAGAGATTTAAACAATACCAGACAATACCAGACACTCCCAGCTTTTTTGTCCACCGTACCCATTAATACAACAAATCAACAAATAAGGACTCTGTACAGTGGAACTTCAAATGCTGCAGGATCTCAACGCATTTCGCTACTTTTGCTTCCTCGGAAGATTAATTGTGAACTGGTCAGTCCACAGTCACCATGAAGAAAGGACAAAATAAGAAGAATCAAAGATGCAATATCACCAAAAGCCATGATGAACCCCAGAAAAAGGGCACAAAAATAGAAGGGACCTTAGAAGCCAGGACCAGATACCAATTTTGGGCAGGATAAGGGGCCACCAAGACTCCAAACATTACATATGAGCCATGAGGGTACAACTGTACACCACACTGGATGTATGTCCAACTGTACCACACTATATATGTATACTGTATATGTATAGTAATGAATCATTTATAAAAAAGAAAGATCTGCTGTACTGTGGTACACACTTCGCAACTGCCCTGAGATCAATGTGGAGTTGCCTTAGCTTAGGTAAGGCCTAGAGCAATGTCATATAGAAAAGCAGCCAACCAGCTCATAAGTCTCTGACAACCTCATAGGAAATCTGACATTACCTGATGGACTAGACTGAAGAATTATCATTATGTAATATTTCTCCTACTGAAGCAAGATAAACTGTAATTACCATAATAGGACATACACAACAGTACCTAGGGCAGTAGGGTTGGGCAGGCAGCATTGAGCTTCAAAAATTTTATATATTTTCTTCCCCTCCTCTGGTCAGCTCTGGAAAATTGTGGCTATTATGACCAAAATAATTAAAAAGGGAAAGAATTAAAGAGTTTGAATCAAAAAGGGCTGGCAACTTGAATGCTCTTGATTAAAAGTCCTTTATTGGTTACATGGGTACACGGGCACATGCTATACGCTGACGTGTTTTGGCTAAGAAGCCTTCATCAAATGAAGGCCTCTTAGCCGAAACGCGTCAACATATAGCCTGTACTCGTGTACCCATATAACCAATAAAGGACGTGTATTCAAGAGCATACGAGTTGCCAGTAGTGTTGCTCACGAATATTCGCATTGCGAATATTCGCTACGAATATTGCATATTCGAGTATTCGCGAATATCTCGAATATCGCGGCGAATATTCGCTATTTCGAATATTCGATATTTTTCAAATTTCGCAGAAAAATTCGCAATAAAATTCGCAATAGCGAAAATTCGCAATTTTTTTTTTTATCAAATATCACGAATATTCGATATTAACGAATATTCGCAACCGCATATGTGAAATTTCGCTTTTTATTTATATAAAATATACCGAATATTCGTAAATATCGAATATTCGTGATATTTTATAAAAAAAAAATCGCGAAATTTCACATTAGCGAAAATTCGCATTAGCGAAAATTCGCATTGGCGAAAATTCGCAATTTTTTTTTTTTTTTTTTTTATAAAATATCACGAATATTCGATATTAACGAATATTCGCGAATATTCTTCGAAATATTCGCGAAATATCGCGAAATCGAATATGGCGTATTCCGCTCATCACTAGTTGCCAGCACTTTTTGATTCAAGTATTGTATTTGTGGGGTCTGAACGTCCTGGCTAGAGCACCGGATCAAAGTTTGTGGACTTCTATATTGGCAGTGGAGCTGGGGTAACATTTTTTTTCTCTAAAGAATTAAGGGAACAAAGTACATGGGGTGTTGAGAGGGGTCACAGGACTCATTATAGAATCAGTTTCTGATTTCTCCTATTCTGTGGTCAGTAAAGTTGAAAATAAGCTGTGAATTCAAAAAAATACAACCAACAATAACACATTATAGTAGTACTAGCAACTAAAATAGTGATGGCACAAGGGAGAGTGCTTGTACTATTCATGTGTGCCTAGGGCAACATGATGTCTACATACAGTCATGCTACTAAAGGACTTTCACGCTTTTTTACATGATAGCAAAAAGGGAATCAGTGACAGATGGCTTTAGAAAGTCTGAGCAGTGGCCTATCTCCAAACTTTGGTACTAGTCCAAAAGGCAACTAATCACCTGTGCAGCTTCACTGCAAGCATCAGAAACATCTGGGATTCGTTTTAGCAAATTATTAAAAATATATATTTTAATGGCTAGCTGGTAAATGTGCTGGGAAAAATGTATGTTTATTTTGTGTAAAGTCCTTCCATGTGCACCTTACTTTAAAAGCTAGTTATAAATTACAGGAGTTGCTATTTTGGTTTAGCTTGCTAGAAGTGGCGCAGGAACCCATTGGACACCTTTAGCTGCTATTGTGCTCTTGCTGGACCTCCAGACATACCTACCCTTCAGTTATCCTTTGCTTAAGTTATCCACTGCTTACTTATGAAGGCCCTCATAGATTGAGGGGTCGCATTATACGGAGGGGCCTTGACAAGGCATCCACATATATTGCAACTGAAAGTTCTGTTTTTAATGCACATTGCTAGACAGTGTAATTTTTTGCTGGCTATCTGGTAAGTGTGTCTGGGAAAATGTTATTTATTTATCCAGAATTAGTATGCAGTCAGGGAACCAGACAGGCCCGATGCAATTTAACACTTCCCAATCAGGGATAAACCAAGGTGATAATTCAAAATGGGCAAAGCTTGGAATTCTTGCCACTCGAGATCATAAAAGATATAGGAACCCACTGGGTAATGTACCATTATTTATCAAAAAAAAGTATTTCATTTTGAGTGGGCTGGTGTAGTATGTCCACACTCTCTGATGTCATTACAAGGACTACTGAGGGTGTAAATTCAAAGCATATAACAGTCCATTGGTCCATTAGTCCAGAAAGCCAAGAGAACGGTTGCTGTGCTTTATTAGGCGGTTGTGCATTCACAATGAACACAATCGGTAGAGCATTGAAAAGGGTTAACAGACATAAACTAAACTGCCTGTATATAAAAAAAAAATCACAGTCCTCAATGGCTCAGTAAATCCTTGACCAGAATTGGCTTCAGTAAAAAAAAAATGCTTATTTGTGGGGGTTGCATTGATGCTAGTATCGGTCTCCCCTGTTGACAGCTGAAGTGTTAAAGAAGTCCGGTAACTGGAGATGTAAAAAAAAAAAAAAAGCAACCAGCAATGTTTATTACAGTAACAACATTGCTCAGCCTGAAACACTAAAATAAAAATAAACATTGTTTATTCCTGTATCTTTTTGTTTCTTCATCTGCAGATGAAAGGGATGAACAAATGTCCCTCTGTTAAATCCCTTATTATCCCTTAATTTACTCTAATCAGCCTTAACTAACTCCCTATTCTCCATTTCAATATTTTTTCTTGTTTTTTCTGTAGGCGAATATTTTTACACATATATATTAACATATACAGTATTTACACATTTCACATTGAAAAAGGGCAAAATAAAAAAAACCTATTTATTTCATTTGTAAATAACTTTTCAATGCTTTGTCTTATTCTTCAAAAATAATCCAGCCACATCCCCAATTTAATGTCCATGTAATCGATTATCATGAAAATATTTCTAAGACTCCATGCACACTGGACTGAAAATAGCGGCAGTTCCCTTGACAGAAAAAAAACGCTCATGTACACAGTTTAGGAGAGTTTCGCTTCTTTTTTTACTAGAAAGCTCCAATCGGAAATGCAAACCAAGTTTTCTCTGCCTCTAAATGCTGAACTTAACCACTTGCCAACCAGCCGTCATCATTATACTGTGGCAGGTCAGCTCGTTCCTGCAAATTGTCGTAGGTGTATGTCAGCTCCGCCAGAGAGGGAGCTGATGCGGGACACCCGCGATCACTCCACAGAGAGCCAGATTGAGGATCTGTCAATGTAAACAAACAGATCCCAGTTCTGACAGAGGAGTAGAGAGAGATCGTTTGATCCTAGTGATCAGGAACAGCAATCTCTCTCCTCCACTCCCCGACAGTTAGAAACACCTCACAGGGAACACATTTAATACCTTGATCACCACTAGTGTTAAACCTTTCCCTGCCAGTGCCATTTATACAGTAATCAGTGCATTTTTATAGCACTGATTACTGTATAAATGTCAATGGTCCCAAAAAAGTGTCAAAAGTGTCCGATCTGTCCGCCGCAATGTCGCAATCCCACTAAAAATTGCTGATTACCGCCATTACTACTAAAAAAAGATGACATGAACCCTACTGTGTTTTTCTGCCTTCTTGTAAATTCCTGAGTGAGCTTCCAGTCCTCTTTTTTTGCCCTCAGTTTTGTTTGGAAGAAGAGGTGCATGTTTTTTGGGTTCATATTCCCAGCTCTATGCACATTTTAAATCCCACAGTCCATATCTAGAGAAAGCAAAAGAGAGTGGCTACATTCCTACATACAGTGGAACCATGAAAAATGAATGTAGCCACCCTCTAATAGGTTGTCAGATCACAGCAGCAAAAAAAATAATAATAATAAATTGGAGAATTGGGGGATGCTGAGAGCAATAGAAGGTACATTTTGAGAAAACATCACTTGAATAGAATATATTACTTATCATAGATGAACCTCTGTAGCTTTTGCAAAATAAACTGATTATTCGAGTAGATCTAAACCCAATCACTACAATCTCATATAAGATTTAATATGTTAATGCCATTTCAATAAATGTTTTAAATCTTTTTAAACATACAGCTGTCTTAAAAATAATTCCTGGTGACTCTGCCTTGAAGATCCTTGTTCAGATGCTTCATGCTACTGTCTCCTAAGTGTGCTCTTGAGCTGTCACCTTGCCACATGCCCACTTAATTGAGACAGTGAAGGTGATTTAATAAAAGTGTTAAAGGGGATGTAAAGGAAAAAAATGTTCCCTAAATAGCTTCCCTTACCTTAGTGCAGTCCTCCTTCACTAACCTCATCCTTCGATTTTGCTTTGAAATGTCCTTATTTCTTCTGAGAAATCCTCACTTCCTGTTCTTCTGTCTGTAACTACACACCGTACTGCAAGGCTTTCTTCCTGGTGTGGAGAAAGCCTCTTGAGGGGGGAGGGGGTGAGCAGGAGTGTCAGGATGCCCCCTAACACAGCTACTTTCTCTATCTGCAAAGTATCAGTGTCCTGACACTCCTGCTCGCCCCCTCCCCCCTCAAGAGGCTTTCTCCACACCAGGGAGAAAGCCTTGCATTACAGTGTGTAGTTACAGAGAGAAGAACAGGAAGTGAGCATTTCTCAGGAGAAATAAGGACATTTAAAAGCAAAATTGAAGGATGAGGTAAGTAAAGGAGGACTGCACTACGGTAAAGGAAGCTATTTAGGGGGGGAACAATTCTTTACAACCCCTCTAAGACAGTCCACTCATAAAAAGAATGATTATTCAATCATGTGCAGATAAAAAAAAAAAAAAAACACAGGAATTAGCTTTTCACATGATTTGATCAGTCATTACTATTTTTGTAATGAAACGTTTCAACTCTTTTAGTAAATCATCCTAAAAGAGCGGACGCAGTGACAAACATTGCGCAGGCATGGCCCACCATTGTCTTTATCAGGGAATCAGTGCTAGAATGAGTGCAGGTAGACATGAAGGCCCAGATTCACAGAGCGATTACGCCTGCGCAACTGCTGTTGCGCGTGCGTAAGTCTAAATGTGCGCGTGCGTATAGTTGGACGCGATTCACAAAACAATATACGGCAGAAATCTACGTTTTTTGGTCCGGCGTAATTGAGTTAGACCTTCGCTTGCCTTCGCGCAAAACTGCGCTAGACACACCATTGATTTGCTAGTCAAATATGCTAATGAGGGAGTTACGGGGATTCACAAAAAAACGCAGTTGCTGCGCAGGCTACGCGATGTGCGCAACTGCAAAATGTTCTGTCTAAAGTTAGAGGACCTAAAAGCTGGTCTAAATTTTGAAAAAAAGTCTAATTGTCAGATAAAGCAACACTGTTAGTGAGGAGTTCAGCAGTCACACGTGTTGCCCAACAATCTGTATGCCAATATGCCAGGGGCATCGTCGCGCATAGCTATACTACTGACTTTAGATGAACAAAGAAGGATGAGGGCACGGAGGATGGCACTAAGGAGGGCACGGGAGATGTTTTATTTTTATATTTTTTGGCTTATATAAAATTTACAATTTAATCTAATCTAATACAATATTCTTATCTGATACAAGCCCCTCACTCTTCACTTGATATATCACACACGCATAGACATCTTTGGCATGAGAGATTCTGAGGTGTCTCGCATCTTCAGATTCACCCCTCATGCCATCGTGGAATTACCACAACCTTGCAGGAGGACATCAGCAGCCCAACACATGGCACTACCCATGACACCCATCACAGCTACATATACAATCAGATCCCCATCCCCACAGATTGCAAACAGAACATGTATGGGGACAGCTGGCTGGTTGGTGAGTGACATGGGAGTCAGGCATGACTATCCCCTCCCGTGATGCACACCTCACAAGTGGCACATGCATGACTAACATCCACCTGTCTTTTCCCTTCAAGGTGACTCTGCATATGAACTGGAACCCCATCTCATGACCCCATCTCATGCCAGCTCACATTATGCATCTTTGCACGTTAAACACACACATTAATCATGGCACAATGAGAATGCATGCATGCACACCACTATGGTCCCTAGCACACACACCCCACATCCTCATCAAATTGGATTGGCACCAGTCCACCATGCAAGACTGGTGAGCAGTAACGCCACGTCAAGGCTCCAATTATGTCACTGTACATTCATACACCATTCACACGGACCTGGGAATCACTTCTCCCTGGTCCTGGGGAACCCTTCTCCACCCAAATTGAGGATGACACCCCTTTTCCAGCAGGAATGTCACCCCCACATTCAAACATCATTCACAACCCAAAAAATGCCAAAAATGTCAGCAAAAAAAAAAAATATGCATAGAAAAAAAAAAAAGCAGAGAACAAAAATAAACATGCTTTCAAACCAAAAAAAGGGGGAAAAAAAATTAATGCCCTCTGCCTGAGCCACGCCTGGGGCGCCCCCGGCCACGGCCCCGGACCCTCAGGGGAGACGCATGGGGGAGGGGAAAAGCCGGGGAAGGAGGAGCAGCCCCTGAGATCTGCCCACCTGGCGGCCTGCCCTCCAAGGCCACGGCTATTCTGTCCAGGGCAGCACCAAGTGTTGCCGTGTTGCCCTGGATAGCCTGGGTAAGGGCCCTCACATCCTGCCCAACGCCTGCTGCTGTAGTTTGCAGGTCATTTAGGCAGGTTGTGGAGGCCCGGGAGTGGGAGTCCAGGTTACCCAGCCTATCGTTGATGGAGGACAGGCTCTGATCCACCCGCCCCATAGTCTGGCAGAGCTGTCTCAGAAGGCGGGTCTGGGTGGCCAGGTTCCTTCTCAGACTGGCGGGCAGGAGATTGGGCGCCCCCCTGGTGCTCTGGGATGACCTCCTGGCTCTTGCTGATGGTTGTGGCCGGGGAGAAGGGGAGGCCCTTGTGAGGGGAGCCATGTTGGGGGAGGAGGGGGGGGGGCTCACCCTTAGGGAGGGCAGGCTTCTTGCAGCCAGAGGGGAAGAGTCCGCAGAAACCAAACGGCCAGTGCCTGCCATGGACTCCTCCTCCTCATGATTCTCCTCCTCCTCATGATCGTCCTCCGCATGATCCTCCTCCTCCTCTTGTTCCTCCTCCGCGGACTCTGGCCTTGTTGGGGGGGCCTCATTAGGCTGCTGTCCTGGCGTTGGAGCGGTCAGGCCAGATGGCCCTGCACCCTCCTGCACATCTGTGGATGACACAAACCATTCACAGGTTGGAGGATCCACACACTTGCCACATATTCCCTTTCACCCCCTCCCCCACACATGCTACACACCTGAGAGAAATAAAAACCTTACCTGGCACCGCGGGGACCGGACTTGTGTCAAAGCCTGGCAGGCCCTCCACTTCATGCCGGTGAAAGGTCAGGGCCACCACACGCTCCGTCGCTGTAAATCTAACCCGGCATGGTGGGCCCCCTCCTGTGCCCCTGGCATGGGCATTTATTGCGGCCAGTTTTTTTTTTCACCTCACGCCGGAGGTCATTTATTTTCTTTTCAATCCCAGAGCGGGTCCGTGTCTCCCCCTCCCCCGATGAATTGACCTGCTCCGTGATCATATCCAATATCTCCCTCCTCCTGGCCGGGGTGGTGGTGGCACTCTGCGGGCCGTGGAGGTAACGCCCATAGTCGGTAATGGCCCGGGCAAGAATTCTTTTTTCCCCCACTGTAAAATTCAACTTTCTTTTTCTCTCAGTCATACTTCCAAACAAACTCACTAGCAGTCACCAAAAATCTGTCACAAATACAAGCACAACCAATCAGACAAGAACACACACAAAGAGAAAAAGAACAGGCAAAAATCACACTAGCACTCAGCAAGAAACACACACAAAAAAATCAGATGAAAAAATAAAGCAACAAAACAAACGCTCAGAAATCTATCAATCAAACAAACAGTCAAAAAACACTTATCAAAATACACTTTCACAAAACTACCAACAAGCACTAGATCACACAGAACACTAATCTGACAACTACAAGACACACTCTAACGAACAACAGAGCAAAAGCACTTGATTCAATGGGAAGGGACACAAAGGGATGTACTTTTGCAATGGAAGTGCGTTTGTGTGTGTCTATTTATGCTGTCTGCGTAGTTCACAACATTGCCCTAGTCCATGTCCAATTTCACTGATTGCGCCGCTCCCGAGTTGTGAGCATGCGCACAACGGAGCTGACATGGTTTCCTTCACGCGCGCATGCGCGAGTCGGCCGGCCCTTCATTTGCATGGGGTCACGGCTCATTTCAATGTAACACGCCCACGTCCCTCCCAATTTGTATTACTCCTCCTTACGCCTCCGGAAAAAACCTTACGATTGCGCAATCTCTTGCGCAAAAGCTTCGTGAATCGCGGGATTACGCGGCTAGATTACGCAAGTCTAACGGAAAAGTGGTGCGCTACGCCGGTCCAATAATGCGCCGATGTACGTGAATCTGGGCCGAAGTGTCTGAAAAAGGACTGAAGGATAATTTAGTAACACTAAGCCTCCATGCACACTAGGAGCAGAGAAAAAAAGGCCAGGGTTTGAGCTGGAAAAACGTGGCATAAAAAATGCGAAATGCGAGCATTGCGTTTGAGTTTACAGGCATGTTTTGCAGTTAATAAAACTCCCCTCTGCAAAAGCAAATAAAAACAACGTTGAGGCTCCATGCACACTGGAATAAAAAACGTTGCTTCTACAGGAGTTTTGTGTTCTGCCTTTAGAAGCAACTCAATGTTATCCTTTGTGTCCATACACATTAGGAAGTTTACAGGCATATTTTTGAGAATGTTAGAGGCAGGAAAAAAAAACCCTTCTCATTCGCGTTTCTGATTTCGCGCTTCTCACTGGAAGAAAAAATGTAAAACTCTCCTAAACTCGCCTAAGCTTTGTACAAAAAATGCTCTATATGGAAGTTTTTTACTCCAAAAAGAACAGATGTTTTTTTAAGCCCAGTGTGCATGGAGCTTGAAACTTGAAGTTCACAAGAGATAACAGGAGTTACCAGAAAACGCAAGTGAGAGGGTTTTTTTTTTCGTCCCTGTCAGAAAATGCCTGTAGTCGTCATAATGTGCAAACCCCCAAAGAATACAATAGAATTGCTTCTACAGGCAGGTGAAAAAACCGTCAAACGCCTGTAGAATCAACGTTTTTTTTGCCAGTGTCACCCAAAAAACAAAAAACAAAGGTGAAACAGTATTTTACCTTTAAAAAATGGCAGTGATTCATGCTGTGCAGGGGTTACTGAAGAGTGCAAACTCTGGTGCAGTTGTGCATGGTAGCCATTCAGCTTCTAAATTCAGCTTGTTCAATTAAGCTTTGACCAAAAAAAAAAGCGAAACTGTATTTTTACCTTTAAAAAATGGCAGTTATTCATGTTGCACTGGGGTTGATTTACTAAAATTGAGGAGTGCAAACTCTGGTGCAGCTGTGCATGGTAGCCATTCAGCTTCTAAATTCAGCATGTTCAATTAAGCTTTGACAAAAAAAAAGCAAAATGGTATTTTACCTTTAAAAAATGGCAGTGATTCATGCTGTGCAGGGGTTACTGAGAGTGCAAACTCTGGTGCAGTTGTGCATGGTAGCCATTCAGCTTCTAAATTCAGCTTGTTCAATTAAGCTTTGGCAAAAAAAAAAAAGCAAAAAACTATAATTTTACCTTTAAAAAATGGCAGTTATTCATGTTGCACTGGGGTTGATTTACTAAAATTGGAGAGTGCAAAATCTGGTTCAGCTGTGCATGGTAGCCAATCAGCTTCTAACTTCAGATTGGTTAATTAAGTTTTGACAAAAAACTAAAACTAAAAGCTGATTTGTTTCTATGCAGAGCTGCACCAGATTTTGCACTCTCTAATTTTAGTAAATCAATCCCAGTGTTTTAGCAAACTTATGTCATCCAGCTAGGGAATACATTTACTTAGAGAAAACTACCCTAACTGGATTTAAGTCAACAGAAAAGTCTTATGCAATTGTAAGATCACAGGCATACCCCTTGATAGCTTATCTCTGTATAGCCAACATCTACCTGCAGCAGCCAATGTTCCCTTTTTCATGATATAATGATAAATAGTAAAGTAGGAATCGCTATGCAGAAAACAAATGCTGTCTCCAGTCAGCCAACCTTGATCACATGCTGTTTCATTGCCCATTTCGCCAGTGAGAAGCTTCCCCCACAATATCTGGAATTGAAAATCATGTCATTATCACCAGCCCAGCCATGAGTCCAGTTGGGAAATGGAGAATTGGGCTCTCATTAAACATTACCTGCACATTTCAACAGCCCACTCATAAGAAACAGTCATCAATTGTGTAACTAGCAACAAGCATCATTCCAGAAGATCACACTCTGCAATCATCAATTGCCAACACATTGCAAGGGAAAGGTGAGAATGGAAACGAATCCGTTTCTATAATAACGCTTCCATTCCTCCTAGATCATTATTGTTTGAAGGGAGCAAAGAGCAAAATTGGAACCAGGACCAACCTGGAGAGCCTACTGCTGACTAGGCTCTGCCAACTCCAGAATGCCCTGGCGGCTGTCAGAGCATGCTGGGAATTGTAGTACCTCACCAGTTTCAACCACTGATATTCCAGTATTTAAAGACCAGCAAGTCCACAGTATGAAGAATAGTTTATAATTTCGCAGATCTAAATGGCGCAACCTTACACAGTAGCGCTGACAAGCAGATATCAAACAAGTGCTTTCACCTGCTAGACTTATACAAGCAAAGCACAGACAGGTAGACTATCTCCCCAGTGCCACACCTCAGCAAAGACAGATGCTGCCTCAAACTTTTATTAGAAAGTAAACTGTACTGAGAATATGAAGCCCACCCCTGCTGAAAATACCAGTTCCCTGGCTGTCATAGTGACCTGGTGCCTTATTCAGGAAATTAGGATCTTTGTTCTTGGTCATGGAATTGAAGTCAGACAGCTAGTATTTTCTGACCCAGGTCAGAAACTGCAGCCTGCATAATTCTCTTGCTTTATGCCATCAACTATAGCAGCGCCTAATCAAGGAAAAATAAATAAAATCTGGAATTTTATTTAAAAAAAAAATGCATCAATGAACAACAGTGATTTCAATGAAAATAAAAGTTATAACTTTTGCAGAAATAAAATGTAAAAAAAATAAAATACTATACATGCCAATAAATTGCCATGTACATATTGTGGTTCAGTTGGTATATATTCTTTTAATTAGTTATAATTCATTTAATAACCAGCATTGCAGGGTTCAAGCAGTCCCACATTCAAATACGAAGTTCTTTGTTCAAAGTTATTTGTTCATTCATTCATTTGTAATATTGGTTGGTAATATTTTTTTTTTTTTTTTTTTTTAGGTTTGCTACATTTATTTGAAACAGAGATAGATTGGTATGTATTTAATAGCCTATTTATTTAATATCCAATTTATTTAATATCCAATTTATTTAATAGCCCATCCTGCATACAATCATTAGCTTACACTAAATTAATAGCCTAATTAAATTAAGAAATGTAAACTACCGATAAGATAAGTCCTGTTGAAATCAGTTCAAGAAAAGGTAAAACGCCAGTTTAGAAAACATTTCCGTTTTTTTGTTCTGGGTTTATTTTAGTTGTCGAAATATACAGACAATAACAAACAAGCGATACATATCTAGGCAAAATAGTCTCAAACGTATGGAACTCACAGACAAAAATAAAATAAAAAATAAAAAAATGAATAACTGAATGAGGAAATGCAGCAAAAATAAATTGGAAATAAATATTTACATAACTTTTGCTAAACATATTACATTAAAATCATTAAAATATTTTTTCTTAGAGAGCAGAACCCAGTAGGTAAACAAATAGAATCTATGAGAAAACTCAATTTCTCTTTTCCAATGTTAACAGATTTTGAATATAATATTTTAGAGCTGTATAAAATAAACAAAAATGTTTTCCCGCAAAACATAATTGTGCAGGTTACTTTTGCTTATGTGTGGAATAAAATAAATAAAATATAAAAAATTAAAAATAAATGCAACTAGACTATCATTTCAAGACATCTATTTAATAGAAAAAAAAGACATTTTGTTGCCCTAGAATGCATAAATATACAATTCACATTTTGTTTTCACTATACTATGTCACCAGCAGTTAATAAAATAGAATAAAATAAAATAAAATAGTGAATTAAAAAATAACACGAAATTTTTAACTTAAAAGGCAAGGGGTAAAAATGACTGCATTTGAATAAAAGAAAAGAATGTGTAGTTATAAAATGTGTTTGGCAAAGTCCTGCATTTGGCACAATAAATAAAAGAATTAAAGGAAAATAAATGAAGCTTTCTATGATTATTGAGTGATATGGTATTGCCTGTAAACCATAAATATGACACAATTGTTGTGCAAGTCCTATCGGAAATTGTGGACATACAATACTTATGTGAGCTGTGCAAACAAGTTCATGGTTTTAATGTTTTTCCCCAGTGCCGTGGTTATTGTAAAAGTTAAATAAATACATAACTAAATAAAATTACTTGATAAAATTACTTTTTTAGCTGTGCTGGCGACTTCACAAAAGTTACAAAATGACAGTCATTTGGGAGGATAATTGTAAGTTTGTTGAACATTCCTACCATGAATGGTAATGGCCATGGGAGGAAGCGCTGTATAGGGTTGGTGTTCAGAGCAAGCAACCTCCTATAAGACTTGCTACAGAGGAATAAACCATGAGCAGGCAGCTGAGTTCATCCAAGTGGCTGCAAAAGAAGTCGATGGTTCTTCAAGGTGCTGAACCTATGATGTCCATAGAACTGAACCCACCGCTGTCCGTGGTGCTGAAACTGCTGCTGTCCGCGGTGCTGAAACTGAGGCTGCTGTCCGCAGTGCTGAACTGCCGCGGCTGTCCGCGGAGGTGATTTATTCCTATAGTTGATGCCTATGGCGTGACTTGTGCTGCAGTGCAGATGACCATGAAGATAAGTGGGGGGAACTAGTATTATAGCTGAGGTGTCAGTGCTGTTACTCAATAGAGTGTTCTTAACGTGGCAAGCAAACGGTCTGTGGCCGGTGGTCAACGCTTTCTGCTCAATGCAGAACCCATTCTATGACATAGATGGAGTATCTGCAAGTCCTAAGACATTGGCCAAGAACTCGGTCATTGGAAAGTCCTCAAGGTAGCAGACCTTGGCTGAGAGACAGTGAATGGTTTAGGTATGAGTGTAAAAGCCATAGTAGCCAAGGTCCTTGGCACAGTTCTTTTCACAGTCCCTAGTGGGCAGAACTTCACTTTTTAGGGGTGAGGAACTGCCAGACACTGCTGGGTCAGAGGGGGAGAGCCGCCTTCTCTTGGCCTGCTCATAAATTCCGGAGTCGGAGGAGTCCATAGATTTGATTGATGGTGGTGTCTCAATCCAGCTTGAGTCGGATAGGTCTTTGGGTTTGGAGTCCTCACCTAAAGGAGACCTATCTGTGGCTAAGCTGTCGGTGTCGTCTGCCCCAGACAGGTAGGGGTTTGCAGCGCCTACCCTGGCCCCTGGGGCCCAACAGGAAAGAACAGAGCCCGTCTTGGTGCAATACTGTGGCGGGCTCCGCGCTCCCCACCCTGTAGGATCGCTGTAGTAGCCAAGGGGACGCCCAGCGCAACCAGCCGTCGACAAGGGAAGTGCCTTAACTCCCGCCGCCGCGTAAGACAACAGCGTGGCGGCATTGCCGGCAAAGTCTGTGGCGGTGTCATAAGCAGAAGCAGTGGTGAAGTCCAACCTGTTATTAGCCGGGGTAACAAACCAGCGCTGAGGAGAGGGGGCCCCAGGGTCCTCACCTTGCTGAGGGGATAGTAAACCATTAGTATGGGGGACACTGCGATCTGTCCCTGGTCCTGGTATCGACCCCGGGGGGTGGAAGCGGGACTTGGCATAGTTGGTGACAAACTGGTCTTGTAGAAACGAGCTGGCCATGGCATAACGAGCACCGGGCACTATCTGGGACCTGGGAGAATCATTGGGTGATGGAGTGAGCCGGTCTAGATCACAGCCAGTGTAGATCCTGCAAAGCAAAATATACAATCAATAAAGCAGGCAAATAAATCTCATAGTCATGTCTGTGATACCAACAGCTTAAAGTATGGGAATTAGTCCTGATATTTAAATATATGAAGTAGGAAGGAAAGAAAGAAAGAAAGAAAGAAAGAAAGAAAGAAAGAAAGAAAGAAAGAAAGAAAGAAAGAAAGAAAGAAAGAAAGAAAGAAAGAAAGAAAGAAAGAAAGAAAGAAAGAAAGAAAGAAAGAAAAGAAAGAAAGAAAGAAAGAAAGAAAGAAAGAAAAGAAAGAAAGGAAAAAAAAAATAGAAAAGGAAAGGAAAAAGAAAGAAAGAAAGGGGGAGAGGGGAAGGAAATGGGAGGGGGGAGGTTAGAGAAGAGAACGTTATGAGTGTACACATTTTGGGGGTTTATGTAATATTATAAAATGTATACAGCTACATTATACCTATGATTTTCTATCTTTCTATCTTTAGGAATACAATAAACATAAGAATGTCTAATCGTTAGAATGGATACTGTAATTGAACAGTGTACAGTATTTATTGACAACATTGAGTTATTGAATGCCCATCTACATTATAAATGAATACACAGATAAATAAAAAATATAAAAAGTCGACGACTTGGTTTATATCTAGGCTATAACATGAATGTAGTCCCTCTTCCCCCCTTCAAACAACATGAATACATGTCATTTGTGAACTGCATTGCCTGACTGTTAGGGTATAGGTAAGGGCGTTTTGCTAAAAAAAAAAATATTGTCCAGGTGAAATCATTTATGCTTCTATGCACTATGCAAAATATGTAATAAGTATAGTGAACAATAAAACACCAAAAAAATGTATATAAACTATTGATGTAGCGCTTATTATTTGTGAACTCAAAAATAAACATCAAAAAGTGTAGTAAACTGTATCCAAGTCCCAAACTGCAATACATTTTAACAGGAACATCAATCTTCTAGATAACAATAGATTCCAATAGTGTCCATTACTCTTCTTTCAAGTCATAACTATCTTATGGATCCTCTACCTGAACCATAGTACCATGATTGTTTCAACCAGTACACATTCTAGCGCAAGTAGAAGTCGTTTTCTATTTTCAGTTCATGTATTCTCAGCATGTAATTATAGAGGCGTGTATTCGGTGTTAATATATAATAATAGACTGCCATACTGCTTATTTAACAAGGCCTGACCACCAAGGAGGATAAATATGTCAAGGAGGACATACAGGCATGCCCGGAGAACCCACCAGTCTAAAGAATTGCTTCTTTAGTAGATCGGTCCTATACCAGATGGTAAATAAGAACCTGTTCACTCTATTGGTTCATTGATTACAGGTAACTCATAAAAAAAGTTAAATTCTGCTGAAAAGTAATAGTGGC